>JAGWCC010000943.1:0-93270 GCA_022651775.1 Drusus annulatus
TCAATTATTAAAACAAAAGTATTAGATAGAGAGGTAGTATTATAACGGAGGTAGTTTTATTTATATTTTTACCAGACCAGTGAATATCTCAGGAAAAATTAATAAGCAAACATTGACATTATATTATAATTTACAAATGTTTGACTGCAATACTTCTTTACTTTTCCTGTGTAATTAATAATATTGTGCAAAAATAAGTAAAGAATGTAAATTGTAATATTAACACTAAACTTTGTCATAATTCTGTAAGCAAAATATGAGTAAATCAAATGAACCGATTTAAATTCTCATAGACTAAATATAAATGAAGAAAACGTTGGATTTACCAAATGCATAAAAAGCATATTCCTCAGTGATTAAATTTACACCATTTCCTGCTAAAATTCTGAATGAAAATCTCATTATTAAGACAATTTTTTTCAAAATTACTGACTAACACAAAAATGGATTTAAAACATTTTACGTAATGTAATTTTAATACATTTAAAGATACCTTATGGGAATTCTAGTCTCCAGGGACCGTAACACAAACGCATCGATAAAACAGGCACTATCGATGCGTTTGTGCTAAAAATCCCTGATGATCCGACTATTGTTCCAATGGTAGGAGTTAGCGTTATGTTAGTAAGTCTAATACACAAGTAAGATAATAATAAATTGTAAGCTACTTATGATGTACGTACGTATGATGTGCAACCTGATGCAATAAAACATAAGTTAAAGTGTTAGATTAGTTTCAAGTCTTTGCCATAATATTAAGTAAACTTAGGCAAATTTTTAGATTTTTCAATTGATGGAAGTGGTGACTGTCATGATACAATAATTTTAATAAACTTGAACTGATGTTTTTTATAAAATTGTGAATTGGTTTTATTTTTTTGCACACCTCACAGCTAGCCACGTGCCACAATACACATAAAAAGCACAAATATTAAAAAAATACACAACACATAAATACAGTAAGCAGATCAAAACCATTAACAAACATTAAGTATTTTGCGAACAATTTACGGATTTTCATTTAAGGCCTTTCCAAGATTGAGGTGCTTTATAAATTCGTCCCAGTTCAGACATAGTTCTGTTTCCACTTTGGCATTTACATCAAACTTTGGTTTCTGAAAATGGAGGACAAAACATTCACAGATTTATAATTTTCATTTACAGAATAAAAAAAGTCACAATTGAAATTGTCCTCACCCTGTCTGGTTTGGTAGACTTAGACGGAGGAACTTGGAAGTGAGCCGGCGGTTTCAGCTTGAAATTCAAGAAGTCAAGTAAATCAGCGTAGCAATAATCTCCATTCTCATTCCTCTTTATGCTGGAATAAAAGCATCCTTTATATAGCTATTGAAATTTTGAAAAGCAACCCATTACTCCCCTATCGTGTGGATCGCAGTCTTTAGAACAAATACGTCAGATGGGAATGATCCGCTTGTTCTACTAGTATTGCAAGGTTAAAAGAACTGGTGTCATTGAATGCTGTGACACTAGTGCACAGCTGGGAGACATGTCAAACACGTGCCAATCTTTTGTTTACGGTCGACAACTGCCACATCTCGACTGTGGAAAGATTTGCCAACTTCTGTTTCCTCCCTCCAACAACAGGTTCTCCGGACAGTATCCCCCTCATGGTCGTCCACGACATTTTTGGAGTTGATGTCAGCTGTGTTATGTTGAAGCTATGTTCAGTGACTACACCCAAGATGACAGGTAACATCAAACGATCAAACAGGCTGCAACGTACACAGAGAGCATGTCCTTCATGAGGTCACGCTTGAGGGGAATGCGTATGGACTGTAGGGCTTGCCAGATGTCCTTCTCCGACAGCTCCCCAGTCTGGTACTCGTCCAGGTAACACAGGTGCTCCGTCAAGCGGTCGAGGTTCTGCCACAGCTTGCCCACCACTTCTCCATACACCAAGGCCCTTGAACGAGGAAACATCCAACGACACCCAAAACAGCATGACCATTATGCTTGACAGCTGATCTCAATTTGATCAAAAGCTAAAAACCGGCCTAGACCAGGATTCTAGGATTCTACAATCGATGTTTAAAGAAGACCGTTCAAATGTCATAAATTTAAAATGGCGTTGGCGCCAATGAATTGTAACAAAGTCAAATGTGATGTTTGAACCCCTGTCACAAATTCATCCACGTTTCTATTTGAACATCAATGCCATTTTAATGTGTTGACATTTGCCACTTCAAATATTGTAACGGACTGTTGGTTGCCGATTCTAGGCCTGTCAGCGTTTGTTCAAATTTCGGTTGATTGATCAGCTATCATGCAAAACAGAAGTATTGTAATTTTTCGTATAAAGCAAACACCATAGCTTCATCAGGGCGGTATTAACTATGCGTAATATGGATTCCATTCTTTACCTACTGCCTTTTTTTGTAATGTGATCCATATTACACAGTGTAGTGCCCTTGAGGTGATTTTTCACAAAAACGGCGCTATACAAGTTATCCAAATATTATTATTATTATAGTGCCCCGTTAAAGCTACGGTAGACGGTGGTATAAATAAAGTAATTGTTTTATTTAAAATCAAAAGTATTGTATTGTAATCAAATATGTTTTCATACGAGTACAGAGGGATCGAAATAAGACCCTTTTATATGTAAGTACATATATTCTTTACCTGATCAAAGATCGCTTGGGTTTAGGAGCTTCGACGTCTTCAGCAAAGTAACGGCAGATGGTCATAAACTCGTGTTCGCACAATTTGTCGCACATTATTTCTTTCAGCGCTCGACTACAACAGATGGACACAAAGATTAATGTAAATAATATATGTAATCATGTGTGTATCAGTTATAATGTGATGTGTCTCTGTGCTTTGTGAAACTCTAAATTAACTCTTGGGAGTAAAATGCCATAAGAATGAATGAATTGCATAAATTTAAAGTTTAAATAAAAATAATAAGATAAATATTAAAATGAAAGTACTTACTCCATGCAAGTTTTGGATATCATGTGACGTTTTTCAGAGTTAGATGAAGGCATGTTTCTGGCAACAAATTCTTTGTAAACATTTTCTTTTGAGAAGGAAATTTCTTATTTTTGCCATGATGAGTTTGATATCAGCTTGCGGAAACTGAAAATATATTTTTTATTATACACAAAGAGCAAAACTTATTGCCTATTTCTGACAGCTAGGTAACCTAAAAAATATATATATAACACAAGTAAAAAAAAGTTGATGAAATTATAGTAGAAGAAATAAAACACATTTTGTCCATGAATTGGCTAAAAACATATTATAAATAAAACACACATGGTAAATGAAACACATTTTTAGCATTAATTGGCTAAAAACATATTATAAATAAAAACAGACATGGTAAATTAAACACATTTTTACCATTAATTGGCTAAAAACATATTATAAATAAAAACAGACATGGTAAATTAAACACATTTTTACCATTGGCTAAAAAAATATTTTGAATAAAACTGAAATGGTAAATGAAACACATTTTTACCATTAATTAGATAAAAACACATATTATTCTCAAAGGAGAAGGGAGACATAAAAAAGCACTTTTTTACTGTTGTGTTTGTGATAAGAATTCATGATGATTCAAATTCGGTGTGATCATTACTCGAGTGCAGCGCCGGATCCACCATACGTTCAAACTGTGCAAAAAACATAGGCGCCATCTCTGAAGGGGGCCGTGAAAATAAAGATCTTATTTAAATTTACTTCAAATATTACCTAAATCATATCGAAATTTCCCCATATCATTTTTAAAATACCCACATTATGGGGTAATTATGTTTTTTATTGCGCTGGGAGCATCGCTGTGCATTGAACGACTAGCCAAAATGTATGGGGGTAGACTTTTGTCACGGAATTTTTTAGATGTCGTGGAACCGGCCTCGTTCGTGTGTTTGATGCTTTGTGGTAAAACACATTTCCCGGTACAGTAAGTGGTGAATGCACTTGCAAGGTAAAGGAATAAAAAATTAAACTGTGTTTAAAAAAATGGAACATTGAAACCTCATGTGGACGTAGTTCCATGTACCGCAGTGTATATTCATCTGCGTCGACGAGCAAGAAGCAGTGATGGTTGATGGAGAGGATGTTCCCCAACCACAAGTCCGAGGCCATATAGTTCCTCGGCTTCTCTGGCACCCATAGATCCTGGCCAGGTAACAAAACTAAAGCACGCTTAAAGAACGTGCCCCCCTGGAATTCAAATATCTAAAGTTAAGTTGTATGTTTTAATAAACATAGTTATTATCAGCGGCTGAGGCCGAAACATAGCAAAAGTAACACAAAATTTGAACAACTAAATAAATTAAAAACTAAATAAGTAGAAAATCTAGCAGTTCATTAACTTTTTTCTAGGTTTATAAAATTTAAATTTATGTAATATTTTTTTCTTAAATCATCAAATCAATCAGTTTGGGCCAAGCTGTGTTCTATTTTATTAAAGAATCTATAATCACTCCAGGTATTATTTTGACCATTCAAAAATTACATTTTTGATGGTTTTTAAGAAAAAAACAATGTTGATAGTTAAAAATGTGTAACTTAAACATTGTAATAATAATTTATTTTAAAATTCCTTATACATGACAAACTTTTGACTTTAATGCATAGGAAATAAGATTTAATTTTTACAAATTAAAGTACCATGTAGATATGCATGAAAAATAAAATTTCAGGCCGTGGTGATGATCAGGTCAATGAGGAGAAACTGTTTCAAGAATCAATAGGATTTCACTTCTGAATCTCTCCTCACTGACATGAAATAAGTCGATATCGAAAGAGATTTTGTTCAGGAGCAAAATACTCCTCCCCACCGGCAGAACCTTTGGCAGGTTGGTCCTACAGGCAGGAAGATAGAATAATCTATGAAGACGCTGTCTTAGATAGTCATCAGGAACATAGAGACTTACGCGCTCCAAAATAGCAGGGTTTACAATATAGCCTCGCAGCAGTCTGAAGAAGTGAGTGGCGGCATACCCCTCTTTCCTGAGCTATAAGGAGTGAAGTCCGAGCGTGCCCAGGAGAAAGTTCATCGGGTAGAGCCACGGATAGTGGCCGTTCTCCCTCATGTATAGAAATCTCAGAAACTTTTTCTGGACCCTCTCCAAGATGAGGGAGTACCCCACCTCACGAGGATCCCAAATAATTGAGCCACTCTCCAGCCTACTGCGGACTATAGCAGCGCATTGTAGCAGTCTAACAGATTGCCAGAGCCAGTCTGGGCAATGGGGTGGGCAAGGGGAGGGATGGTTGGAGTGTTATGTTGTATTACCGGATATGGAGAGTTTCTGTCTCCCTTTTCATAAACAGTCATACTGTCGTTGGAGAGGAAGAAACTGATGATGAACTTGCGGTGAGCGTATTCCGGTATATTGGTTACGAGGCGCGCACAGAACCTCAGAATGTTGGAGTCATAACCAAGTCTGAAAAATGTTGTTTATTATATTATAAAACATATTCAATCTGGGTAAAAAGAAGGGAAATAGAACTGCATATCAAAGGTTCTTGTACTGTAAATAAATAAATATCTATCAAAGTCTAGCTTTTATAAAACCTGTTTATTTACGTGAATACCGCACGAGAGTCCTAACCGCCCAGAACCAGTGGGACTATGGCATTCCCAATACCTGGGGTATGTTGTGAGGCTGAAGGGAGTGGGGAGGGAAATAAGATGGGAAAGAGGAAGATTGGAAAAAACCTGGCTATCCAGTTCCGGTCACCAAATACGACTAAAGCCATTTCGAGCAATGTTTGGATTCTGAATGGCGGTCTTTGTCGGGGCAATACTGGGTATCTACTAGCATTGTGACCGCTTTGAAAGAACTACTTCAAAGAACTACTTCTTTTAGCAACAGTTCCTACTTCATTGATTGTTCATTGAACAAATACTTCAATTAAAGTTAGTAGTTCATTTAAGCATTCATTCATTTCATTAACTTCATTTCATTGAACACATACTTCAATGGAAGTTAAATTACAAAGAACTACTTCAATTTGCAGCAGTACAGTTTTGAAGGTGAACTTCAAAGTCTATAAAGAAGTATTATTTTGGCAAGGAACCGGTTCCAGTTCTTTTCATTTTTAAAGTTCTACAGACTAGTATGTGTTTTTTTGGAGAGGAACCGGTTCCAGTTCTTTTCATTTTCAAATCTCTACCGACTAGTACGTGTTTTTTTCGGCGAGGAACTGGTTCCAAAAAGAACTGAACAAAGAACCGGATAAATTCAAATCTCTTCTTTGCGAGTTTGACTTCAATTGAAGTGTTCACTTTGCAGGGTTCATTTTAAAGAACTAGCAATTCGTGAAGCATTAACAAAAGATTGAAGTTTTTCCCAACGCTAGTATCTACGACTCTGGATCATGCCGTAAATACACTACATGGGTAGGTATATATTATTTTTATTATATTTATGTCAAATAACACATAAAATAAAATGTATTTAAGCACGATAGACTAGAAATCCGCAACCTCTAGATCAGCCACAAAGGTCGCACAATTCTTCTTCTTCTAATTCTTGTTTTCTTTTTTATCACGTTTAGACAGTGTAACATAATATTATGTAATTGGTAGGTAGTTAGAATGTAAAGCCGTAGTTGTTTACATTCAATAAAAGAAAAGAAGTCACACTTGTCTTTCTCGTAGAACTTGAGCTGATCCACCTTGACGGTCTTGGGCGTGATTGCAATGCAGTTCCCCGAAGAGTCGTCGTGGGTGCCGTGGTCGCTCCAGGGCGGCAGGGTCCTGTGCGCCTTGGGGGGGGCGGGTTTCTTAAAGGGGGCGGGGGCAACACCGGCTCAAAGTTATCTGCAAATATTTCACACTAATTTGATATACGCTGTTCCAAGCGCCAATATTTCATATATTTCTACTGTTCACCGTTGAATCAAAACGTTGCTTGAAATGGATTTAGCAATGTATACAATAGCCAGGTACTTCTCAGCCATACAATTCTCGATTTCCTTCCCCTCCCCACTTCCTTTAGCCTCGCAACATCAGGCCTATAGCACATCCAATATGGGGAACGTTGTGAGGCTTCAGCCCTTTTCCTTGGTGTTATTTGGGCCTTCGTTTTGATGTATTTACTTAGATTTATATTCTCAATTGGGTAAATAAACACATACAAATAAGAGAGAATAAATAAAAATTAAAAAAAACCAAATTGGGCAATTGGATTGTTACCTAGTCCATATTTGACACGGTAATATTCCTTAGTGAACTCGTCGCAGTCTGAAATGATGACCATCCTGCCGTACACGTTTATTGGTGCCCCGATGATGAGATCCGACGGACCGAAGTTCTGCAAGGGTTCGGGGTGGATGGCGTCCGGCGACATGAGGGCGTAGCGCATTTCCTGAAAACCAAAACAACTTGAATATCTTCAACTCTATCTCATTCATTGGAATTCCATATTTAAAAATACTGTATTACCTTGGGTAGTGGGGTACGTCGTAAGAAGATTTTTTTTATATCCGTGCTCTCATCGCATCCCAACTTTTGCTTTATTTCTATTGTATCGTCAGCAAGGAAATACATTATTTCTAGGTGATACAGCTTTCCGTATTCCGAGTCTCTGTCGTCCCAAAATCCTTGGAACCTGATCATTTATTAAAATTTCATTAGTTATTAAACGTCTCAGTGCTGGAAATTTTTTTCAATATGTACTATGCCAAAAATGCTGAAGAGAATTGTACTAGAAAATAACATTATTGTTGGTTTAAGAAAATAGCTTGAAACTCACAAAAATAGTTTTAATAAGTGTTATAAAAGATGTAAATATATTGTAACTTTTTTGAATCGTTTATATATAAACTCTCTGCACTCTTAATAGTTAATTTGGTTTCTCTACTTATTCCAAATTAAATAGTAAATTATTAATTGAAGAGTAAAGTGTAACTTACTTTAAAACCTTTTTATCAAACTCAAAGAATTGTTTCTCTGATTTTATATGCTCTACCTGTTTAGGTATTCCTTTGATTTGCTTCAACTGTGAAAAATATTTGAAAAAAAAAACTTTGAAAAAGATAGCATTTGTAAACATGGAAACATTTAATTTATTAAGTAATCAAAAATACCCCCTACACAATCAAGTTTGGGTACTTCTATTGGATCGGCAACTGCTATACCTAGGCGATTCAGGAAAGACCTTGTGAACTTATCGCAGTCTACAATCTGAAAAACAAACCATCCGTTAATCACGATGTTTTGCTATTATAATAGCAATTCAAAGAACTTCACTTTATTGAACACCAACCAAATAAACTTTCCCGAAAACATTTATTTCTTTTCCAATATTTAAGTGAAGTACATCGAAATAACAATTTTCCAATTTTGGCAGAGGTACTTTCTGACGGCTTACAACGGTTCCTGTTGATTCGTAATTTCAAAAATGATTAACGTAAGCAAAAACAAAAACAATAATTGATTCTCGTTATTCTCATTGAAGTATTCCTTTGGTAGGTAACTTACCCTGTGCAAGACTGCTATTTATAGTGACCGGTTCAACGACCTTCATAGTACCATCTTCGAGATAATAGTAAATCTTTACTTCTCGAATCAAAGCCGGGCCGTAGCGCATTTCTTCCAGAGATTGTTGATAGTATGCAGAAAATACTAGAGCCTAAGGATTATTTTATGTAACGTAAGTGAAAACCAATAATTCAAATGGTTAAAGAGTTTCACAACAGTTAGAAGTCAGCAACTCAAGATCGGTAGAGCGGTGAGAAACTTACTAGATACCAACTATGGTGTACCCCAAGGAAGCACACTGGGACCTCTTCTATTTATAATATATATCAATGATTTATGCGATCAACCATTTGGCGGGAAAAATATTATGTTCGCAGGTTGTTCTTTTACTTTTGAGAGTATTTATCACCGTGGAACATGCCGCAAAAGATTATATATTATTTTATATTAATACATGGACATATACTTTTTTTTAATATTTGCGCACACCGGGATTTGAGCCCGTGATCTCTGGGTTTGTAGTTGAGGACCTTAGCCGACCACGGAGGTCGTTTTTCCTAATACTCAATTTTCAATCTATGCATTTTGTCTATAGTAACATAAAATATGACAATATTGTATAAATAAAAAACCTCTTTATCAAAAAGTAGCCAAGAGGGTTGACACGGAGTCAGGCTCTTGACGTAGAGTGAGGGCGGTCCGGGCACAGGCTTGTCCACGAGCATCCTGATCTTCCCCGAGTTAGACAAACAGAAGTGTTGGCTGCGTCCAAAATAATCTCTCCCAATCTAAAAGCATCAGAATATCAGAATCTAGGTCTACTGCATTATTACAAAACACTAGATGACAGGTGTACAATCTTATCTGTGCATTACATTGGAATTGAAGGACAAGCCGGGCACCATTGGTAATCTTGGGACCGACATCACTCAATAATTTACCGACCAAATCCAGTACAAGATACCAAAATAATGTTACGTTTTTTGTCAAAATTGACAACCATAAAAAAATGCTACCATGGCTACCAAAATAATAATAATTAGTATATTATATACAGAAGTTGAGTTGCCAAGGTAAAAAACAGCAGCTTAGCAGCACATGCATCCTAACCTCAATACAGATCAACAAATTTATCTGTGCAGATAAATTTGTGCTGTTGTGTATATTGTAAAATTATAAAAATAAAAAAACACATTGTTTTAAAAAAAGGTGCATGTTCGTGCCTTGACTTTTAGTCTGAGAGCACCGATGCATTGGGATTGGTGCACCTAGACTGTGCGAAACACTTTACGGCCCCATCCGTCAAAGCGATCTTTGATGTATTGTATAAAAGACAATGCCATTAGAAACACGGTGAAACAAGGCAAGTCTAAGAAAGCAACCTTTAGGCAAGGAACCTTTTGTTATCAAAATTAATTTATTTGTAAAGCTTAATTCTTAAACATTTAGGTTTTTTGTAAGCTGAAAAATAGCTACAATAATTTTTTGTAAAATAAAAGTTTTTTATTTATAAAAAATGGTTTTATATTTTTGTCACAGGTATTAAAACAATACTTTTGTACATCATTCTCAATAAATAGTTATTGTTACTGTGTTTGTGTTTTCCTTCTTACTTATAAACAATTTATGTATGAGAAAGAGAGGTTAAGCGAAAATACGACTCATTTGGATTGGTGAGTGTGCGCACAAGAGCCAAATTTGTCTGAAAATGATGTTATTTTGGACAGCAAGCTGCAATTACGATGTTTAGTTGGCTTCTCATTTCTTACTTCCAATTGTTTTTTACATATTGCACTATTTGATGGACTCCATCTTTTCCCGCCTCTCCGCTGACGTAACCTATCTCCAGCACGATGTAGTCCTCGTTGATCCGGACGCTCACCGCAGCCGTCAGATAGTCAGGATTATCAGCTACTGGTTTATGAGAACAACTTGCTACATCCTTGGAAGGAGAGTGACAAGATTCAGGAACTAAATTAGATGCTGTTTTACCACCAGATTCCGCATCTTTATCATATCTTTTTACCGGTATTAATTCATTTGGGCAAATTTTGTATTTTTTGTTGGGTGAAAAAAATACATCCTCATTATTTTTATTAGTACCTAAGCAGTCTTCCTTCTTGCGTTTCAATTGGATAGTTTTAGTATCAATTGTATTATTTTCGGTATAAAATAAGTTTGTTTTTTGCGGGGAAAGGATTTGGTCATCTTGTTTGCTGCAAATATCAATATTATTTTCAGGAGAAAGCTTTTGATGCAACTTATTATCAATTCCTTCTGTTTTTAAATATTGTTGATCTTTAAACATCTGTTCTCTTCTGAGTTTGCGTTGATTGGACCAGGTGTCTCTGGTTGCTTTTACTTCGAGTGTTGAAATGACATCCTTTTGCTGTAGAAGCTTCCATTGCAGATCCAATTCCTTGAATATTTGTAATAATTTGAATGTAATCTCCTTCACTTGGTAGTTCATCCCAACTATTGGTGGAACAACAAAGCTCATGCACTTGCCTTTGGTGTTCTTCTTTGGTGGAGGACCTGTAAAAAAAAATAAACAAAATTATTTGAATGCCAAGGTTTACAACCATCGTACAAATGAGTTGAATACTTCACAATTAAGAAGTATTTTATTATTATATTAGTTTGAAATGCATCGAGGAATGAAACACTGAGCAGCCATAAAAGTCTTAGTTGTTGACTTACCACTGTTGAGTACGTTGAAAGATTCCATAAAAGACCAAGCCAAGCCCCAGCGAGTCGTCCTGCCTTGAGAAAACACTGTCTGCGCCACTTGCGTTATCCCTCGACCCCTCAGAATTCGCAAGAGGGGTTTCAATGAGCTTTTATGTCCCAACATTGTAGTGTAAATCCTGTGGAAAAATCAAGCAAACTCTTTTTAAATTACAGCCGAGTTGCAATTAGAATTATCAATAACTTATTGCTTACACATGTATGAGATTTTTATGGTTCCGTTCATCACTATGCAAATGCGGAGATTCCAATAAAACCATAGCCCATCACTTTACCCATCCTCACACTTTACACACAAAGACACGCAAGTACATATTTAAGTCAAAAATATCTACTTTGTACCTAATCATCTAGGCAAATAAACATTCTAAAATAATGAATACTTCTGGAGAATAGGTTTTAAATAAGGTACCTAATTTTATTTTTCAGTATTAAGCTTTCTTGTATAAGCTTAGTTACAAAAGCAACTTCTCCGCCTTCCGTCACAATCTCCTGCAGAGAGCCCGTACGAGCCGTACGCGCAGGAGGCCTGGAAAGGAAGGAGAGATCGTCAGAATCAGCGAGATGGTCTTGACCATATTGAGCGATGAGTAAGTTAATGTAATGTGACGCATATGCCTACCTGTCCGTGGTGCGCGCTAGGTCCATATCGTCCACGGAAGAATAGAATGGTGGATTACACATGCAGAAGTCCACTTCCTCCAAAGACCCACCAAAGGTTTTGAAGCAGTGCATGAGCAGTTGGGTGTTGCTGACTACTTTCTTTACTGGAAACAAATAAAGTATTTGCAGAATATTCCATGAAAATTTGTGTTTTATAACTTTGCACAGAAACAATTTGATACTGGTTCAACAATATCAAAGTGAAACTCAAAATCCATCTATGAATAAATAATAAAGTTTAAATATTGTATTATCGATTGAAAAGCCTCCCAATTCTGCAAGGTTTAAGAATTAGCTTTTGTTTATGAGCTTTAAGTAATCATTATACGGGCTCGGACAAATGACATCTTTATATACCTGAAATAAATGTCTGGAGATTATTCTGTTTGATATTCTTCAAGGCCATATTGACACTGTTCTCGTCCACTTCCGTGGCCATCATGTGCCACTGCAGTTTCCTGGCAGCCAACAGGGGATAGATGCAGCACGCTCCCGTACCTAACCAAAACATTATGCGAATATACTAAATCAACAATAAAATGGTGTCATTTATTACGAGTGTAGAACGCGAGATATGGAACAATATTTCATTTTAGAACTCATCTGTTTATTTACTTTTAAATACAAATTGTATTTATTTGGGGTGAGTTGTGTATACCACAAATCACAACTAAATGTTTTGTGAGAAAGAAAATAATACGACAAGGAACCTATTCCAAGAGAGTATAGCAGACGATGGGTATTTATATATCAAAGCGCCCTTGAGGTGATAATTCACAAGAATGTCGCTGTATAAATTAGCCAAGGATTAAGTATTATCACTTTATTTCAATCAAAATTCAACAAAAAATCCTTACCTATGTCAATGCCTTTGATATTTTCCTTCCTTTCTGCAGCATCCAAAATATCTTCCAACCAAAGCAAATAGTTTAACCTCAAGGGTATTGTTGGAACTAAGCGGTCGGATGGAATATCTACATCTAAACCAAAATCTGCGTGAAGTAAACACTTCGTAAGCACAAGGAGGGTGTTGGGCTCCTTAAAATTTATTCTGACAGTTCCGTTAAGATCCTAAAACGAAAAAAAAAGATTAATAAGACATTGAATTTTATAACCACAAATTTTAATGTTGACGTAAGTACAATAGTTGTGAAATAAGTTATCATATATTGTGTAAAGGATGAATATAAATCAATAGAATACAAACAATTGTTGATATTTTCAAGAACTCCGGATAATTTATAGCCAACTTTGAAAAATCTGGAGGGACCTTGTACATATTTCTAGGATGCATAGTGAGTGTTTCGTCGAAAATATATAAATGTTACAGTCAAGACGTTTGTATTTGAAGTAAATAATTTGAGAGATCATTACATTTCAAACTACTTTATTCGTAGCGAGATAAATATGTATTTAAAAAGAAAACAATCGTAATTGAGAACGTTCTTCTGACGTTTGGCACCAAAGAGACATAACCTATATAACTGCGAGTCAGTGCGAGTGCCTACACTCTACACTACATAAGTGCCTTACACACTCTACACAGATCTCACTCACAGTACTCAGACTCACGCTGTCAGATGTCAGATTTCCCCCATAGACAAAAACCCTTGGAGTAACAATATATGGAAAGATAGCTAATTCTTTTTACCCAACCCATACAAACTTGCGACAAATCACTTTCTCCGGGTTTTTACGTCGTACACCATGAGAGAGAAAGAGACGACAAAAAACAAAAGCCTAATATTATATTTCTTTAAGAGTAAACAGGGGAGAAACTATTGATATAACCCCTTGATATTACGTTACTGATTCAACGCGCGTGACTGCGCGAAACTAAGCCAACGTGGCATACCTGAGATTTACTGCGTTTAGTCTCGCACAAACATTCGTTTGACAAACAAGCTGTCACCAGCTGCCACAAACGCATCGCTGTAAGCTCTTTTCTGAGATAAAATGCCTTTTTGTGCTTTTGACAAGTGTAAAAATCATTCGGGAACAAAAAACAAATCTCATGGAGTTTCTTTTCATGCGAAGTACACACAAATCACTTATTATTTCAATTATTACAATTATTCACAACCAAATGGTGTAAGTGAGATAGTGAATGCCGAAATACATAAGTGTGTGGATGACAACCTAGCGACAGTACACAAGTACGTCGCATGCTACTTCGCTCGTAAGTTCGTTAGGGAAGAGAGGGCTTGTAACGCGGAGATGTAACGCGGGACGTTCATATAGCTTTCTCATTCATACACATATATTCTGCTTGGTATGGCTATCCTTTTCATGCATTATGAGATCTTAGACTAGAAGCTTGCCAAATTTATCGTTCAATTTGTATGAATATGGCATGTCTTGTATTTTATGTCTATGTATAACCCTCGTAATATTTTCCAACGAAAACAAACGAAATTTTAGATTTTTTTGAAATCGTTGAATACATTTGCATTACCTCGCATAATCATATTTCACCAAGAGATACATTTTAGATCTAGTGGTGTGATAGATAATATAGGACAAATAAAACAGATAAACTTTGTTCAAAACCACTTTTATTTTAAATATTTTGTCGACCTTTTTCGGAAGCACCCTTCCATCTTTAGGGCAATATTAAAATTTTAATATTGGCAAGCCACAAAGTAAATGGTTTTTACGAACATGTAATAGATAATATAAGACTTCACTCACTTACCTACACTCCAAAATAAAGAAAATTAAAACTTTGTAATGTTCTGAATATCATGCCGTGTTACGCTTACTCTTCCTTTAATTTTAACCAACGTTTGAGACAGCCTCGCAGTGTTCATTAAAAAAGTGTTTTATAAAATGATGTTTTTGTCATTATGCTACCTTTTCAGATGTGTTTACGTTTTTTTAAGTATATTAATGGTATACGTAATTTTATTGTATGTTCGTATTGTGTAAAAATTAAGTTACATAGTATTCCTGTAAATACAAATAGTAATGTTACTTTGAAAATCTTTTTTTTTCTGCCGCACTGAGGTAAGCAAACTTCAAATATTTATTACTTGACTTGTACCTAATTTAACGCAATTCAAAATATCTTTATGGATTGATTATTTTGTTGACAAGCGATTATTACGGTTCATTTAAATATGCGAAAAAAAGGTTTTAAATAATAAAAACGACTGCAAAAGGTAATTATGAATGCACTGATCTCCAAGGACACGCCAGCACACAACGGGTACTAATGTTACGTGTCCTTGGAGACCTTCTGGCATACCAGGAGTTAATATGGTTTTCGGCGTTAAGTTTTGGAAAAACTGTCTAACATCGAATACCACCAACTATTAGTGTAGTTCCGTCATTTCTATTGAAATTGATAGGCATATTTGTAAAAATCCGTAATTAGGCGTGCTCGATGCATTTTGAGCCTTCCTAGAGCTCGTCACAAAACCGAAGTAATGACGAGTTTCTTATAAGTGATCGGAAATTGCCGATGTATTCGAATTGCCGAGTTTGCACGCTTTGAAATGTTTGGGAATCCTTTTAGGAGTGGTCCGTTATATCTGGCCTACATAAGCCTTGCCATATCCTGAGAAACTACGTTTATAAACTCCATCTGTCTCAATAGGGAACTTCGTTTTTGCAAACCTCTGAAGGTTTTGGATCTTCACCGGAGTTACGAAGACGGTCTTGATGCTTTCTTTCCTCAGAATCTTGGCAATTCTGTCAGTAACATTGCGTACGTAAAACGAGAAAGCGCAGCCTTTTGACTCTTGTTCATTTCTGTCAACCTTTTGGGTAGATATGCCTCTAATGATTTGCTTTATTTGTCTTGCGCGGTAACAGTCTCGTTATAAGGATTGGTTAAAGTTAAGAACTCTGATCCAATTTTCATTTATTTTTAATATAAATATGTTGGTCGCTCGGGTCACCAATGCGCAATGGATCAGTTGTTTTTTATGCGCTGGATGGGGATGCGATTTAGCGTGTAGATAACGATTCATGTGAGTTGGTTTTCTATACACGGTATTTCTCAGACTGCCATTTTCTTTCCGTATCCTCTCTAACTCTAAAAAGGCAGGATTTTAGCTTCATTCTCTAGCTTCACTTGGAACTTTCTTTTCTGGGGAGTGAAATCAAATGGTTAAGAAATTCGTTCAGCTTCTTTGTTCCATGAAGCCAAATGGCGAAAACATCACAAAAGTTAAGCCACCATTCTTTAAGAACAGAGGAGCTGTGTCGAGAGCCACTTCTTCAAACTTCTCCATAAAAAAGTTAGCTAGTACAACAAAGGACTTTCCATTATGACGCCTTCCACTTGCTCAGTACTAGCATCCATCATCAGCTCACAGTGACACAGAATGTGGTCGACCAATTGGTTACTGTTACAACAAGCACAGTTTGGGTGAGGAGACAGAGAAAGACTATGCAGTCTTCCCCTGAACTCCCCGTGTCCAAATAAGTCATCAAGTGATCTAATTGGATGAAGGCTCCTTAATTCTCCTTTTGACTGACGGTAAGAAGAAAAAGTGAATCTCCCCATCGCAGTTGCTACTCTTGAAAAGTTTTTTTACGCATCTTTTTCAATAGTTGAACTTCCAGCTTAATATTGAAATCTGCCCGAGGCATTTACAAACATATTATGTGGATTTGATGTCAAATATATATTATAGGTTCGTCCGCCATAATCTAGCATGGCGGGTGAAAAAGTACCGTACAAATTATGAAAAAAAAACCTTGTTCACAAGTTACACGTGAACAAAAATAGATATTTAAAAATATATCCACATAGTATTAAATATATGCTCCTGGAAGCGTATGTTGTGCAATATTATACACCAATATTTTTTTGAGTAGTATTGAATTTGATGTAATATTAAAACCCCTAGGTAGAGGTGATGGACCGTTGAAAGTTATTGCCTTTTGCGTTTAGATGTATTTTTTTTTGTTAAAAACCCACCTAATTATACAAATTAATATACCAGTTCCCTTCTTCTTTAAATGAATTATGTTAAAAGCCAGTTAAAGGCAAATTAATAAACAAATGCTTATACCTTTAACCCAATGTTTTTTATTAAAAAATCCAAAGGACTCTTCAATCCTGAAAACTTGTTAATTATAGAAAAAGCACTTACTACTTATTGTTGAGTCGCCTCGACTGAAAAGACCTACCTTTCGAAGATATCACATGTCTCAGCTTGTAGCACTGATATCCAATCAACACAATTCACTTTGTTACACTCACATAAACTATTATAGAGCCGTATAAAGTTATTATAAAAAAAAACAATTTCACTTTTATGATTATTTTTTTGAAATCAATTTATTTAATAATTTTTTTTTGATTAAAATGAAAACACTTGTTGAAGGGGAAAAAATGCCGAACTTTAAGATTTTGGACTTTCATTATGATTGAATTAAAATACAAATAATCGTTCTATCAACCTTTTTAAGAAAAACTTTATTTTAAGACAATTTCAGCATGCCGTGCAATATTTACGATGGCGAAATTTGGACACAAATCAAGATTGCATTAAACCACTGCAATGATTCTTATTAACATTTTTATTAAAATATTATTTAAAAACCGGGATTTCAGTTTATTGCGTAATTTTCCCAAAGGCACACTTGGATACTAATCGATATTGCATCAAAACACTGCAATAATCTTTTGATCAAATTTAAACCGAGAAATTTATTTGAATACGTGTGACTCGCGCCCGGCGCACGCAACGACATTTTGGAAACTGATAATTGCTCGGAGTCCGGAGCTGGACTCGCAGCGCGCCATACTTCAGTATTGTTTATGCAGGTTTCTACGCATGCGTCAAAAACTATAATTCATAGTGATGGGGACATCCATTATTTAAAAAAAAAAAATCCGATACATGGAGAAATCCGACCTAGGTAAATTTTATGCGTATTTAGATAAAATTTTTAAATATTTGTTACGTTCCTTTGATGATTATTGATTATAAAACCGAAATAAAAGTTTTTTTATTGTCTGAAGTTTTTAAAATTTTATTATCGAAACACCAAAATCTAAAGATGGTTGCAATCTGAAACTGATGGGGAACCGGTTATTTATCCAGCTACTTTCTTCTGAATATTTTATTGCATGGATAATGGGAAGGGGGTTGCGATATTCTGGAATAAAAGAGCTATAATCGGTTTCTGCCGCTCACCTCTGACTGAAAAGCGCCAGTTCCGAGTAATTCTAGGAAAAAAAACCTGATCCGTGCTCGTTTCGTCACGAAATTCCAACGAAAAACCACCGGTTGCTCCCAAATACTTAAAAGTTTTATTTTATTTTACAAAAAAAGGAATCAGCTACAAAAATTGAGTGCTCCCTGAAGAAAAAATATCGACGGTTCCAGTGACTGATAAGTCGCCGGGACAGGAATATCGAACATCTCTACTGTAAACTGTTGCGATTGAACGAGGAACTTTTGGCGCGTTTCCTCGAGTTAACTGACGTTTGTCGTAGACGTTCGGCATTGTGTTTTGTGTTGTCAGTGATGCGGTGAGAAGTGTTGTGCTTTTCGTTTTTGACTAAAAAGTATTCGTCTGTTTTCTTGACCAATTTCACGAAAAGCAGAAGAGTTTATAGTCTTCACCCCCCTCGCAGTTGGCCGAGTTGAACTTTTACTGTGTCTTTAGAGTCCACTCGTGTTTTTATTTTAATGGTCAAGCCGTCAAAAGATTCCTGATGTTTTCCTGTCCTTGAATCTTTCGTAAATTGCCTTTATTTACGTATTTCATAATTTAAAGTTATTATTTTAGTGCTCTAAATCAACCATGGCAAGTTCTCGAAGGCCTCAGGTAAGATTTAAGAATTTTTGATGTCGGAATTTTTGCAAGAGAGCACGTTTTGAAATATGACCTTTTGTATAGTCATGCAAATTGAAGTGGGGTCTTCTCGCGAAGAAACGTACTTCGAAGCATTTCTGGGATTCAGTTTTAAAGTTTGTCGGGCCAAAGATTTACAATTTGATGCATTTGGTCACCGAGCCAGGTTTCTCGTTTTCTTTCAATATAAAATCTGAATTATCTCTGTCAACGCGAAGTATAGAAAATACCAAACTTTGCACAGCAAATTGAGAAATTTTATTCACCAAAACTAACATTAACAAACCAAATTCATACTTTGTTTTATATTTAAGGGCTGTTCTATATTTTCTATGTTATTTTGCCATTATCTCGTCTTTATATTATGTCTTAAAACCGGGTCTTTTCCAGAAATTTAGAAACTATTCATTTGAAGGGTTACATACGAGTACGTGTTATTAGTGATTACCGACCAGTTGTCATTTTTTGCTCTAAAGCCGAAAAGGTGAGGGTGAGGGTAACAGTTTGGGTTTAAACCCCCGATGTCAGTAATATAAATTCTACATATTCGTAAAAAGCTTTTATTTTGTGGCTTTTCATATTTATAAATAAAACCATTTTTATTTTTAATATTTTGTCGACCGGATTTGGAAGCACCTTTCCATCTTCAGGACAATATTAAAATTAAACTAAAATACAGAATACTGAGATATATATACAGACCGGTCGGTAGCTGAGTGGACAAACGCGTTGGATTCCCACCCGGGCGTCGTGCGTTCAATTCCTCTGCTGGATAAGTCCTCAATCATTGCACAAGCAACACCTTGCGCTTCTTATGATGGTAGTAGGAGTTTTTCAAATATTGTCAGGTTATTCGTAACCCGGGAATGTTTGACTTTCACTTTTAAAAAAAAATTAAATAATTGGGTGTTGGAGTGGGATTATATTACTCTTATTTCTAGTAAGCCGCCCTGTTATTCCCATAATCCCCTCAATTACCCCTTCTCCTTCCCATTCCAACTCCTAAATATGTATATAGTTTATCGGTTTTATTTATAAATATAAAATCTCTTAATAATTCTAAATCATTTAGATTGAGTACCCAATGCATACTTTAGATCGATATTGGTATAATAATAATAATAATTGGCTGATTTATATTGCTCCGTTTTCGTGACAGAAATATCACCCCAAGGGCGCTTTACAGCATAATTATTAATTAATTATAATAATAATACTGAACAAGCTATAAAACCTAGAAATACATAAGTTTTATTTTCAGGACACTTTATTTAGTCAAAGACAGAATCGACGCCTGGCGGGCGCCCAGCCCAAGGCCCCCGCAGCGGCCCGGCCCGAGAAGAGGGACAACGGGGGGAAGGAGAGGCTCTCTGTGGCCGATATCAAGTTCCCGGAGAACTATGACTGGACGAGCGAGCCCGTGCAAGAGAGCAAGGCGGCTGCTCCTAAAGGTGAGGCAGACAAGTTCTCTCGTTCCTCCAATGACATTTCCGTAGCGCTGCAGTCAGTCAGATTATGCTATTGGGATTTTTTTAATGTGCCATAAATTGTGGTGTACATTATATTATATTGGTGAGTATTTCCATCCGCCGTGCCGGGAACGTCCCCCTGTGGTCTTCCAAGTGTTGCTCAGACTGTTGTGGACAGTCCTTTTTTTATTTAAGTTCTTCAAATTGCAAGTCTAATTTGTTTGTTTCAGAGTACATCCGCATTACAAACTTCTATGCGAGTAAGCCAGCGCAGCAGGCCTCTCCCCTTTCCCCTTCTACCCAGCCAGCAGCTCAGACCTCGCAGGTCTCTCAGTTCCCCCACGCTCCTTCGAACTTCACGGCGTGCCTGCTGGCCACGGCTCAGGTGGACACTTCCCCACCTGCCGAGGGCCGGATATCCAAGAGGATCGGAGATCAATCGCAGCACAATTCCGATGATGAGGACCATTACGACAATAAGAACACCGCCAATGCCAAAAAACAGAGGTACAATTTTTTTAAATGTTACACCTCACAAGAGCACCCCTGTCTACGTTGCATAGACAGCCACCCGACTGGGAAACGCTGTGAGGCAATTCAAGAGGCTGTAAGAGGGGATTTGTTAATGCAAACCTTGAATGAGGCTCAGATTTAATGAAGGAGGAAACGCAGATATTGGTTGCTCGTTCTTCATACGAGCCGACTTACACAAAAACGATTCGGAGAAATGATACATCATCATAAAGTTGACATAAATTGTTACCGGATGTTCTGCTTGTGTTTTATGCAAGTGCATCGGTGCTAGTTCCTTCGGGCAGGTTCCATCGAAATATCCATAGAACAGACTCAGCTTATCTACGTTGCATCTGCATTAGAGACTGCAATCCGTCTGTTTGGATTGTAAAAATGGATTGTCATTCTGACCAACCACTCTACTTTGCGCAGAATCAAGTACATTTATGAAGTATTTGGGAGCTCCAGCCTAGAGATAGTAATAATGACTATAATCTATGGTGAATTGTCGTGTCCCCAGGAAGAGCTCCGGCGGCAGCAGCAGCTCCGGGCGCGAGTTCGAGAAGGACCCGGTCACGCTGCAGAGGAGACAGAAGCAAATTGATTTTGGCAAAAACACCATTGGATATGATAACTACATTAAACTCATACCCAAGTAAGTTACATTCATTCTTCTGCTACTCGACTGTGTCCAAATAAGGAACCTCTATGTTCGTATTGATGCGGAAACTGTCTGCATAGCTTCCGGAAGCACCTGTGTTTTACCTTATTCCCTTAGCAGTAGCCCAGTCTCTTGAATGTACACCAGTTCCACTCCAACAGCTGCGTGCGTCTCCCGAGGTGGCGGTGTCTTGTTGATAGTGCTAGCAGCTCCCTCAGCGAGGTTTGGGGTCCCAACTGTTTTCAAGCACTACTTTAATTGGCTGGTATCTTTAAGAATATATTGTGAATGTTGCAGGAATTTGCGGTCTCGTGAGGACCCCAAGACTCCCATTAAGCACCTGAAATATTCGCGCCGCTCCTGGGACGCCCTCATCCTCATCTGGCGCAAGGCCCTGCACAACTACGACACTCCCGACTCCGACAAGATGGAAGCGGACACGGACCAAGACAAATAATAACAATATTCAGCGCCTGGCCATATGAAACAGTTGTCAAGAGAGCTTACCACAGCTCTACCTGGGGCCCGCTTGTTTCATTCATAGCATAGCTCAAGCGCTGGTTAAAACCTATGCTGCACTTTATAGAGGCTGTAAAACTGTGCATGCTCCGAGAAAAGAAGAGGAAAAATTAGTTCCGATAAAATTAACAAATTTGGATGTACACAGCTACATGGAAAACACTCCCCTACACCTGTGTAAATTTCCATAGATTTTAACTATCAATGTAGCTAATCCACGAATGATATTATACAAACGGACCTTAAATCGCAGAAGTTACTTGATTCATAAAACCTTCGATATAAAACGATTTATATAAGAATTTTACTTTCATATTATGTATATTAAAACCGTATCCTTGTCAAACAGTGTTGTTGAGGAAGTGATATCAATCTAATGCGGGACCTCTCTCGCCTTTGCCTTACATGTTTGATGACGTGTTAACACTGTAAGATGCAAAAAAAGCATTGGTTTTATTTTCAAGGTTTACTTAAAACATTATTATCAATTAAAGTTGATCTCCAAGTAGCTGAACTAAGAATAGTTCTAAAGTGTGACAATATCCGAACAAGTTATCAGATTTGGTAATGCTTATTATTTTCAGTTGTGCTGTCATAATTAAAGTTAAAACGATTTTTTGTTACATGACTTTCATTTAAAAATGAATCTATTCTTAGCTGCAGGTTTCAATGTGACTGCCCTGTACTGTACTGAAACCTCGCCACTGAGACTCTATTTTAACCCCTCTTTCTACTATGTATGTGTGTTCATGAGAAAGGTTACGATGAGTACCCATACTAATTACAAGGCTCTAATATTTACATATATTGTAACAATAATAATAACAACAACAGTATGCTCTTTTTATAACCAACTTTGCTGCAGTCCAATTTTTGTGAAATATCTTCGAACGGCACATTAAAAAGCCAAAAAGTAACTTAAAACTATTAATAACTATGAAAAATTAGCCTATATACCTAAATGTTATTATTATTATTAACTACGAGGCATTATAAAATAAGCAAATATTGGTATTTTCAGATGTTGTTGGCTGTGAAAGGATTCAGATTTGTGGGAATTTAAGTTGCTTCTATTTTACTGTATCGCATTTTGCGTTGGAACCTGACAAATGGTTATATATTTATGTAGACTGTTAAAATTTTGAATTTTGTCATTTTGTTATACATTTTTAAATAGTTCAATATAAAATGTATTGACATAGTTCATTAAATTCAATCATTGTTTTGGCAATGAAAAATTAATGTACCTGAATATTATTTTCCATTTTAAATGTATTTATTTAAAATTATCAGTGTAATACTTTTATCTTAAGCAAGCCAGTTTGTGTTATGATCATTGTGCTTGCAATTCCACACTATCTCAATAAAAATAGTGCCTATTTAATAAAATTATTAATTAAAATAGTTAAACATGTGTGTTTTGAATTTGTTTGGTGGCACAAACTACTGATAAACTCACCCGCATTGGAGTTCTTATCAGTAAGCCAATAAGACTTTCTGTTTAAAGCCAAATCAAGCGTTAAAGCTTCAACTTCAATGGTTAACTGATTGTAATAAGGAATGTACTGTACCAATACATGAACTTAGGTTCTGAGGAATATTGTTCCCATAATAATTATAAAAGGGGGTGTATTTATAATGAAAGCTCTTCAGTCGAATGTATAACTAGCTTTATTTTAACATAGATTACAAAAAATAAACAAATCTTCCAAGGCTACTCTTGTTTGGTTTCCTTATTGTCACTCTTCTTTTCTATATACTTTTTGTACAACAAATCTAACAAGGGCCTGTTCTCGTAGGCCCAGGCGCTGAGCACTGCTACGAGCACTGTGCCTCCAAACAACACGTGCGCCAACTGCGAGTGCGTGGACACCCGCAGCTCCGACGCCTTGCACACTATCCCCGCAACCAGCAGGGCCCCCCCAAATAGGCGGCCCACCAGCAGACCTTCCAGAGGCTTGTAGTCGGTTTGCTTAAACTTGTCGGCGATGAAATACGTGCTGTGCAGGATTCGCGCTAACATATTAATGCAGTTGGACAGGATGAAGCCCACAGGGCCCAGTAGATTGGTGAGCACGTAAGACAGAAGTAAAAAACTGATAGAAAAGAAGACCATCAGGTAATTGTACCTGTCCAGTTGCTTGCTCGTCATTGTGGCAAAGCTGTAGCACTCTGTGACTCCGTTGACAGCCAGCAGGATGACGGCGAGGCAGTGGCAGCGCATGAGCAGCACCGGCAGCCCGCTGCCCACGAAGCCCTCGCCCCCACACAGCAGTAGGAGGGTGCGCGCATAGCTCTGCCCAAACACTAGCACCATCAACCCGATGGATGTCACCACTCGGCACAGTTGGGATAGGACGACGCAAGATTCTGAAACTTTCTTCTTTTCCTGTTTTTGAATATCGCCATTTCTGTCAATCATTTGCGTAAAGTAAAAGTATCCGCTTTCCTCGATAGGCCGAAATATGAATCGCGCCGCCAGACTGCCCAGGTTATTGACGACGTCGTAAGTGGCTTGCTCACTAAATGATAACACCGGGCTTACGGACATGACATATTTTTCCCCTTCGGTCAAAAGTTGTTTCACAAATCCTTGCTTGGCAAAGCTGACGGTGAGAGTGCAGAGCTGCTTGTCGAACGACTGATTCAACTGTCCGAGCCGCTTGGGAAGGAAGTCCCAAAGGGAAGTGAAGGTAAAGTCCTCCATGTTTCGGAAATAGGAATCCCACTTGCCTTCTGTGTTTTGAGTATCTTTTGTCTTTCTATAAATGTTCATGTTTTTGATATACCAATAAAAAAATAAGTAATAACTCACTGTAATAGTGAGGGCACTAAAAACTTGCGCTACGGAAAACGCGATCAGAGCTTTGTCTGTATCGTAAATTAAGATTGCGAGGAATATGAATGTTCGGATTAAGAGGTGAATGGTGTCAAGCGCTACTCTGAGTTTGACAAAACAGAATATCTGGGCTACGAGCGCCACATTCGCGGAGGTCAGTTCCACCACGCACGAGAGCGCCACACTCCAGCAGCCAAAGACGTACTGCGCCTCATACTCGGGGTGTCCCAGCGAGAGCACGTGCAGCCAGATGTAGAGGAAGAGTGCGGAGAACAGTACGCTGAGGGGCACGCAGAGCCACATCTGGTTAAGCACTTGCGGCCAGGAGGGCCCGTGCTTGTGGCCGAGGCAGGCGCGCAGGAAGGGCTCGCGGCTGAGGAACAGCACCGAGGACTCTAGCAGCAGGAGGCGCACATTCATGATGCCTATGACAGCATGGCCCACGTGGCGCAACACCCATGCGTTGATGATAAATGTCAAACATCGGAACAGCACTTGAAATACAATGCTAAACGAAGCGTTCTCCACACTGCTCTGTAATACGTTTCGAGCCATTATGATACTTTATAATTATTATAATACGTTGTAATGTGATATTTCCTTAGGCGTTTATTGCGATACTGTCGCTGCTGTGCTCCACGGCGCTGCTGAGCATCTTCTTCACGATGTGAATCTTCTTGTTGGACATGCAGATGATGAAGCAATGATCGTCATACGTGATAGAGATCTTCTTGAAGGATTCATTGGACGGGAAGGCGATTCGGTCCACTCTGTAAACATCACACATTTTTAAGAGCGGAATAAAGTTACTATTAACAGTTTGGTTAAAATAAAAAGTCTAATCACAACACGAAATTCACATTTTCCACTGAGGCGCGATTGGAATCATGTTTACATAATATAACAATATACAAAAATGACACCAAGGCAATTCACCTCTCTGTGTATTACACAAATCAATACTTGATACGGAGTGTAGTATATAAATACACTCGCAATATATTATATGGCTCGAGTTTGTGAAAACACGATCAGGTTATTTGTCAATCGAATGACGGTGATTTTAAGAACTGTGGTACACAAAAAAGAAAAATCTTGCGATTTCCCGAACCTTACCGAAATATTCGCAAGAGTTCATAAAAAAATATTCTGATGGGAACACGTATCAATGTTTTAAAAAGTATTTTGATTGACAACTGATAACTCGCCTGTTCGATAGTGTGACGAGTCCTATGATGATGTTGGCTACTCGTTCGTCATTTTCAAGTTCACCGCCCGATTCGATGACGGCCCCGTCTTCGGTTAGAACTAAATATCCCACCTGATCACTTATCTTCTCCATTATTTAGAAACGTCTGAACTTCTCGAACTAAGACAACTCGTTGATCATAATGAACGAAGGGAATACTGCAATATCAGTTTTAAATTTTTACTGTCACATTCGAAACGTCACATTTCATGTGTTGCCTGCACTCAAAAAATCTAATACTATTTATTTATTGCGTTGGTAAAAGTACCTAACCAGTTATTTCCCAAAAAAATATCAGGACTATATTTGACTATTATTATTTTTTATGCAAATCTGTCAACTTATTTCTTTGGGAAATATACTTTGCAAAATATTATTTTCAAGACGTGTATTCCACAAAACTGCAGTAGGTTTTTGTGATTTCGATATGTCTTCAGTTCTTAGTATTGACCCCTTTTCCTTGCGACCTGCACCAACCCTAAAAATACAGCTAAGCATAAAGCAGCACGAAGAAGAGACAGAAGTATCGAGTAATATTCAACCGAAGGGTGGTTTTTTTGTTCTAAAGCACCGAATACGTAATCTATTGGGCAAAAAAATATAAAGTTGTTCTCTACGACGAGACGTTTTCCTTCTACCGTGACCTTACTCCTGAAGCCAGCCCTGAATAATATTTGTCATTTAAAAATTTCTGTTATCAGGTATGATTTATAATCAGAAGATTTTGAGAGTACAGTGCTAAATCGGAAAGGCATGCGATAGTAGAATTGCGCCGAACGTAATGTAATCTCTCTTCAATTACATTACACTGCATAAACTGACTTACCTAGTCTACTTAGCCTGCACTCTACACAACCCATATATTGCAAAAATATTTGTATTTTTTCGTGAATACCGCATGAGAGTCTCAACTGTTCGGAGTCAGTGGGACTATTTGATTTTTTATAACATTAACTCAGTCAAATTTGTAATGAATTATTTTGAATTTTAACGCTTATCTCAATCTCCACACGCGAAATACACGCACTTCAGAGTACATACCACATAATATATTACAATGCGGAACTGTTTTAGATTATAAATGATGGTTCTTCAAATAAATGATGCAATCACACAGCCATTTGATCTTTTGTCATCAAATATAAACGTCCTCGGTGAGCTGCAAACTCTCGCCGTGCGCTGACTTCATTATTTTCAACCTCTTGTCGTTTGAGTTTCCTGAAAACGAAAGTCACAAAGAAGAAATAAAGTGTTGAACAATGACGAAAGAAGTAGTGAAGAGGCCAAACTACGCCTACGAATATGATATCGTGGCCCATCCAGTTAAAGGTTTTATAATTTATTTATTTAATTTTTTCAAATTAAATACGATGTATTTTTTGGTTACATTTTTCATTATATTACATATTTATTATCGATAGTTTTATGATTTTGATATATATAGTGTCTCAAAAGTGAACGTTAAAGAAAAGTAGCCAAATATGAAAAACATTTTGTTTTTGTAGTAAAAGTCTCACGAAAACAATCACAACAATAAAATATTTTTATGGGTGTTCAGCCATGTATTTACTTTTAACGTTCGGGTATTATTATTTTTCTAATATTATAACTATCCAAAATTGTATTAATAACAAAAATCTTAAATGGAACCAAATATGGAATAAGTACCCAATTATGAAATAGTTTCATGAATATCAATATTTTGATAAAAAAAACAAGCAAAAATAATCACCTATTTGGAAACATCACATATGCAAGTATCATCATCTGCACCAGCACATTCAACGTGTGACCAGAGTCCATACACACCTGTGTGCATTTGATCCACATTTCTCCGCGAGTGTTTTGCGACAAAAGTCCTTAACAAAGTAAACATTCTGAATCTAAGGATTCAGGGCCTGTTTGACCTACTGAATTCCTTCCTGGTAGGATATTTAAAAAATCTCCCAAATGTTTTTTTTTTTTTTTTTACATGAATACCGCACAAGAGTCTCAACTGCTCCCAACCGTCTAGAGCCAGTGAGACTATGGCATCCCCAAATTGGGTATGTTGTGAGGCTGAAGGTAGTGGGGAGGGGAAGGAGATCGGGAAGAGGAAGGTTGGGAAGTACCTGGCTATTCAGATCTGGTCACCAAACACGGCTTAAGCCATTTCAAGCAACGTTTCGATTCTGAATGGTGGTCTTTCACCAGGGCGATACTTAGAGTATCTACCACTCTGGAACGTGCCGCAAATATACTTGTTATTATTTTTATATGAATTAAATGTGTTATGACACATATTAATTAAATAAAAGTTATTGGCGCACGCCGGGTTTGAACCCGCGACCTTTGGATTCGTAGTCGAGCGTCTTACCACTCGACCATGGAGGCCGTCATGTACGTCACGTCAAATGTACGCACCTTCAAAGGATTTTGAGCAGCGATAAAACGGGAACGAGCCACCACATCCCTGGTTCGACCGACTAACAAGTTAAGGCGTGTTTTGATTGGGAGGTTGCCGTTTCGATTCCGGTACGTCCCAAAAATATGTTAAGTTGCATTTTTTTTCAATTGTATTTTATGGACGACGTGACGTCAGGACTGGATGAACCTCGCACATTGCACTTAACGTTATCTACGAGATCGGGCTATCGAACACTACTTGTGACGTGGTCGAAAGCCTCGCAGTACTCTTTATCCCGAGGATTCGCATTTCCAATGCCTACAAGGTATACGGAATATATTATTGTAATTGTATTTGGTAAATAGTTTTTGGCATGTGTGTTATACGAAATAGCTATCGTGTTTTTTTAACGACAATAATTTAACGATTGTTCCTTTGTATGGGTGTTGAAGAGCTCGGGCTCGGCGTGCGCCACTCGCAGGCCCTGTGGATGTTCCTATGCGTGCTGCTGGCCTTCTGTGTCCGCGCGATGATGAGCATCGCCATGGTGGCCATGACCAACCGCACTTCACCGAATGACTCCATCAAGGTGAGACCGGATTCTAATTGACATCGTGGACTTGTTTGTAATATTCAAGTTTAGCCTGTTATTTTTTTTGTCGGATGATTTGAGAGTGCACCGAAACCCCTCTCAAGCAAATAAGACCTTTCATAATTCAGGAGACAAAGTAGGTATTTGATGAGAAAAGGGTCCAGATCTAATTTGGTATTTGAAGTGTGAGACTATCTTCAACAGGTGATATAAAGTCTTTGTGAAGGTTCTCCAAATATTCGCAATATGAAATTAGATCCTTATGACCATAGTCGTTGGTTATTTTTTGGATAAATGACAAAGTTCGATAATAATAATAATAACTAATATTTTGTGTGTACAATTTAAGCTTTACAATAAAGCATGAAGTAAATGTTTTTATTTTAATCAGATTTAAATTATCTTTGGAGCTGTAAGCTTATTTGGTAGATTTTTTCGAATAAAATCTGCCAGATAAGCAATTTTTGTTTTGGGTTTTACCAAATTTTCACTTAACGCTGATCTCAGCTTGCTACTTGTAGAAGAAAACAGGTACGAGTGTCATAAAGAGTGATACAAACCTTGTGGTCGTCTCCTCATATGGCGCCTATTTCATTTTAACAAATCCGTGTTCCTGAATTGACGACAAAGTTTTATTGTTCGATCGCACCTTTAGTCAGTTGACATTTTTATAAACAATTCTTGAAAAATAAAATTCAACTCGAATTATGCAATTTAAATGCAATCTACCTATCCGAGTACATTAGTACAAATGAACAAAAACTTACATATATTAAATATGGTAGATCGCCTTCTGATTATTACTTTTTATTTTCCATTTTTTATCACATTTTTTGTCCGATCGGTAAAAGGCAATTAACTCAGTCCGATCAAAACTTTTGTTTAAAAGCATGTCAATAAAAGCAAACACGGATAAGCTCTTTGAAGCAAACTAGAATAAATTGAATCGTTTACAAAATCCTATCGGGTCGTGCTAATAACGAGACACTTTGCATGCACAGTGCACACGACTCACAAGGAACGTGCATAAACTTTGAATAGTGATAGGGATGACACATCTGTGTCTGGAAAACTCAAAAATGGGCAAACTTATTATAATAATTATTGTGTTCAATTTATCTTTGTTTGTTCTGCATTTAGTTCTATGCGTGGGACAAGCGAGTGCAGAACCTGGTCCTATCGTCTTTCTTCCTCGGCTATCTAGTGTTGCAGTTCCCCGCGGGGGTGCTGGCCACCAGGCTGGGCGGCAAGCGGCTGTTGGGCGCCGCCCTGGGGATCAACGGGCTGCTGTGCCTCGCCGTGCCCTGGGCTATCTATCTGGTCAGTTACAGCGCATTCAATTACAGTTTCGAAAATCGAAACCCCTAACAAAAGAGGCGTCACTACCGATGATGGAACACACACACAAAGTTGATTCAGTGGCGCATTATTGCCTCGAGTATTATTTCCTTAAAATATTTTTTTGGGTCTTTGAATCGTTTTGATTAGGGGTCGTAGTAGTAGTATGGGATAATTGCTTTCCTAATAGAATATAATAGTAAGCTAATTGGAGGGCTTTTATTTGAAGGGCGAATGGAAAGCTCTTCTGGCGGTGCGGATTATGCAGGGGCTGGCTCAAGGGTGCATCTACCCCGCGCTCAACACCCTGCTGGGCAAGTGGGCACCTCTCAACGAGAGGAGTCGCATCACTAACCTCGTGTACGCAGGTTCAAACTTTTAATTTCATCTTAAGTTTACCATCCCCGATATCATTATATACACTCTTTATTGAGAAATAATCATTTTATTCCACGATTTGGTCTATTGCCGCGGTTGTGATTGTGAAGACTATTACTAAAAGTTTTTATGCGAGATAAAACAGTGAAAGTGATTGACGTTTCGGAGAGTCTTGTATCTTGACTCTTGAATCCCCAAATCACAACAACATAAGACATTCTCATTCTTTCCAATGGTGGAGAGGTTGGTTGGTATAGGTGAACAATCGGTGTTTGTTATTTTATGACTATTAGAAATACTTTGCTTTTGATGCAGAATTTGGCCTTAGTCACTTAATTTCTTCTTCCGTTATAAAATGCAGTATTGCAATATGACTCATCGGAAATGGTTTGATTGGTCCTCAGGCGCTCCACTCGGCACAGTCCTCGCCATGCCCGTGTCGGGCTATCTCTCCGCCAGCGCGCTCGGCTGGCCTTCGCTCTTCTACTTGTTCGGGGCTCTGGCCACCCTGGTCTCCGTCTTCTGGTTTTACTACGGATCAGATAGTCCGATCCAACACAGGTCTATTTCCGAAGAAGAGAGAAAATATATAGAAAATTCTCTGGGGAAGTTCGAAGAAATGGACGTGAGTGCTATGTTTTTATGAAGCGTTCTCAATTCAACAGTAAAATCACAAGAATCAGATGAGCTTAAAAGTTGATGTACTCGTATGGATTTGTTATATCTTGATGTTACATTCATTTGGGATAGAGGGACAGGTTCCTGGAAAACGACAACGAGACAGGGATAGTCACGTTAGCCATACCAGACGAGTCTACTTATGCCCGCACAGAAACAGGTACCTGATTAGGAAACACTGAGTTCACTGAATTCTCAATGGTTGCAGGTAGCAACTGTCGACGCAGCGAGGAGAATGGTAACCCCGTGGCGCGCCATATTCAGCTCCGTCCCCCTGATGGCCATCTGCGTGTCGCACAGCGGAATCGTCTATGGCTTCCTCACCCTGCTGCTGGAGACTCCCCTGTATCTCAAAGAAGTTCACGGGATCGACATGAAACAGGTACCGCTAATTATTACTTTATTATAAAAACATTTAAAAAACTGTTCATGAGGATCGAACGGTCCAAAGCGTCGGGTTTCCACGCAGGCGTCGGGGCTCAATCCCATGTCTAGCTAAGTCCTCCATCATTGCTCAATCAATGTTTGTCTTTCATTTAAAAAGAGGTACCCTTCAAATGATATCTTGTTTATTGGAAAAGAAAACCCCCGAAATTTCTCGCGGGCACATGTAGTTGCAACTTACTTTATAAAAAAGAGCTCACCATTAGCTTCGCGCCGGCGCCGGTAATACAAGCCGCCTTTAAGTATTGTATAAAGTTGTATTGTTATTTCGTGGCTGGATGGTGTTTGTTACAGAGTGGCCTTCTGACATCTCTGCCCTACCTGGCCATGTGGCTGGTGAGCTGCTCCAGTGCCTTCATTGCCGACCTTGCCGTCAACAAGAAGATCATGTCCCTGTCTGACGTCCGAAAAGTGAGCAACACCATAGGTTCGTACCCACACGCCGATCACTACGTCACACGAACAGCTCTCAGCGTTAGTTTCTAGCTCGCTATTTGCTGTCGGCATCCATATTGACGACGTCTATTACTGTGATGAAGTGCGGAACCAGTTTCCCGCTTCCCGCATCCGGCCACCGAGCTACGCGGCCTCTCCTCCAGGCCTCCTGGCCTTCTAAGACATACATAAGGGTGCCACTTTAGCGTATATTGAGTGGTATCTATCAAGGCAATGTAGTCAGTTTTTGATGATTTTTACCGGACTCGGCGGACCTGGGCGTGGATAAGACTAAGGCTAGGGTATTTATACATTCATTCATATCACATATCGACATGATGTTTTTGTTTATTCGTATAACCACTTTTTCACAGTATTGTTATCAACAAAAATATAGCATATAATTTTAAAAATACCGTTTAGTTGTGTCAAGTTTAGTGGCATAATAAAAAATGTGGGCGGAGTCCCGCGGTGACCCAGGAGCCCAAGATCATCGCGACAGTACACAGAAGCGGTGTAATATATTTGCTGTCTCTTTCTCTCTCATAGTGTACGACGTAAAAACCCGGATATAGTGATTTATCGCAAGTTTGTATAGGTTGGGTAAAAATAATTAGCCCTCTATCCATACATTGTTACTGCAAGGGTGCAAAAGCCTTCTAAAATCACTCCCGTCACACTCTCGCATCGAACACCGAATGGACAGGCGCCTATACAGTGCGTGTGATTGATTGTAAATGTTATTTCCAGCAAACGTGTGTCCGGCTGTAAGCCTGCTCATCCTGTGCATGGTCCCTCCCAACCAAACTGCGCTGGCAGTGGTCATCATAATCATCACCGTGGGGCTCACGGGCGCCATTTACACGGGAGCCGTGGTAAGTACCGTGAGCACTCTACTTCGTGAAAACGGCGTATAATTATCCGATTAACCGTCGCCTATCCGCCCGTTGTTTCAGATAAACCACATGGACTTGTCTCCAAACTTTGCGGGGATCATGTTTGGCCTTACCAACATGGTGGCTAATATTTTCGGACTGGTCGCTCCTAACGTCATCGGTTTCATCGTCACTGATTTGGTAAGACTAAACACACAATTTTATAGATAGTGGGTTCGTAGCTACCTTAAAGATATACATATTATTAATATATTCCAAATAGGTATAAAAATATTATTTTCAGCTTTGTACTATGATTATAAAGTGGGTTTTTTTGGGAAAACATAAAAAATCGAACTCAGGCTTTTGGTGGAGTTCTTTTAAGTAAAGTACCAATCAGGTAATACGTTATCACGTCACTAATCACATAATTATCTTATTTTAACTTTGTATTTCCAGAAGGATCCATCGCAATGGAACTTGGTGTTCTACACCGTGGCCGGCGTGTATTTCCTTACGAACCTGTTCTACTTGGTGTTCGGGACCGCCGAGAAACAATCCTGGGATGATCCCGTATACGAGGATGAAGAAGTGTAAATCGTTTTTAAGAATCAACGCTGTTAAATTAGAGACACATTAATACGCAAGATGCATCGTCTCATGTACAAACGACATAAGAATTCATAAAATAACCTTGGCACCACAGGAGAAGCTATCGGCATCTAGCAAATAATATAAAAAGTTGCGTGTAGGTTTGTGTACTTGGAGGAAGCCAAAAGCGTAAACCCAAACTATCATTATGTCTGGCGTAATATTGAAGGCATACCATTTTATTTTCTTTCAGGGCATAATTCCTTCGAATCGCAAATTGATTGACACTAGCGTTGTGACCGCTTTGAACGAACTACTTCAAAGAACTACTTATTTTGGCAACAGTTCCTACTTTATTCATTATTGAAGTTGGTAGTTTATTTTAGCATTCATTCATTTCATTAACTTCATTTCATTGAACAAATACTACAATGGAAGTTAGATTACAAAGAACTACTTCAATTTGCAGCAGTACAGTTGTGAAGGTGAACTTCAAAGCCTATAAAGAAGTACTTCAATTGAAGTCCGACTTCAAAGTACTTCGATCTAAAGGAACGTGATTTTTTTTGGTGAGGAACCGGTTCCAGTTCTTTTCGTTTTAAAATCCCTACCGACTAGAACGAGATTTTTTCGGCGAGGAACCGGTTCCAAAAAGAACTGAAAAAATAACCGGATAAATTCAAATCTCTTTTTTGCGAGTTCGACTTCAATTGAAGTGTTCACTGCGAAGGGTTCATTTTAAAGAACTAGTAATTCGTGAAGCATTCACAAAACATTGAAGTTTTTCCCAACGCTAATTGACACACAAGAGCAGAGAAACATATTGTAAAGTTTATTGTGCCCATTGCTCATTGCTCACTGATCACTGAATAACACTATGTAAAACTTTATATTTCTTCTCAGATGTAAACAAGGAAAAAACCATTTTCTTATTAGTGGAGTGTTTTCATACAACTAAACATACTTACCTATTTATCTTGAGATTTGGGAAACGAAGGTAGGAAGTAAATGATTATTTTTGAATTACTCAGTGAGTTGATGTTTCTAAATTCAATTTGAGGTGAGTAGCATGTTGACATGATGGTGACCGGTGACATGGGAATGGGGTTGGTTTTTATTTTTTATGCGAATACCGTACAAGAGCCAATAAAACTAAAGCATCCCTAATAGGGGTATGTTGTGAGGCTGAAGGTAGCAGGGAGGGGAAGGAGATGAGGGAAGAGGAAGGTTGGAAGTGTAATCGGTTTTATTGACACATGAAATTAAATATGAAAACATTTACGAGGGATTATTTGAAACATTTGAATACTTTTAAATTTTATACGTTTTAATGTTCTGGTAAAAAATAATATTACTGTGACTCAAAAATTACGCACCCCGCACTTAAATAAATCAACAATATTTGTAAGTCGACCGATCTTAAATAAGTAATTATTAGTCAATGATTACTTTTTGTCAATGTTGAACGATGATTTGATGAACTTAACAATATAACAGTACAAAAATAACATTACTTGTATATTTAATCCTCCACAATTCGGCTCGTCACCTCCATCATTGTCATTGTTTGCTCGAGTATTATCCACGTTGACTGACGCGTGTGTTTTGGTGGCCACTGGCCCATCACTCTTATCACACTACCAGTTGGTAATTCTTGCTGCTATACGTTGGTTTTACCTCATCACAAGAGTAGTAACTTTTGGATCACATCGCATTAACATAATACATATTCGTATTATACTTGTGGTCAAACCAAGTGGGCTAGCTGCCCGGGCTCAGGCCGATGGTGTGCGGGCAGTGGAAAGTCGCTGGAGAAGGTGTTCCCGGTACAATGTATTCTCGGCGTGGTGAATGTAAATGTGGATAGACTTGACTTGTTAATGCCACATGAACTTCGATACCTTTTTATCGGAGATTAGACACAACGGTAAGTTTGCGTCTGCAGCCTGTAGGCAACCCGCGATGGGAGAGGGCACTTCGTCTTCTTCAGAAAAGATGACTTGTTCATTTGATTCAGATTGAATATTATAATTATAATTACCCATGCTGATTATCAGTGTTAAAATAATCTTGTATGTCAACGAACATAAAATAAACAAAGTTCAGACAGTCAGCTGTGGCCCATAGAGGTAGGAAAACTGCTGACTACCCACAAAATACTTGCGCCAGGGTTTTGAGTTGAATGCTTATTACATATTATGATGACGTTATATTTGAAAATGTTTTTCAATATTGTTTTGGCTGTTGATTGTTCCGAGGGTTGTCACCGAGTGAAAATACTCCCCGCTATTTTCACGCGAACAATCGGATGGGTGCGGGGTTCGACGCCAGGTTTTTAACTGACACTCGAGTGTTGATGTATGCCGAGTTGTTTTATCCTGATGCCGTGCTTTAGCTAAATTTAGATTCAGCACAATCGCAATTGTACGGAAAGAGTAGGACCTGTATAAAATACTGTATTAAAAATAGGAAGCTGGCACATAGAAAACCTTCCAAATCGATGTCCCCTTCGTCTTGGAAAATACGTTTGGCTTCCCAGTGACAATGTTGCTTCTTTGGAGAGCGGTGACTTCTGACACGTCCGTGGGTCGGAGCTCCGCAGAGCAGCGGGTCGGCGGTGGTCTTTCTTCAGGGCTGCTGGCGGCGGGTCGTGGTATCCAAGGGCAGGGGCGAAAGCGGGGTCCGGGGTGGGCGAAATCAAAGAGCAGGTTCAGGGTCCAAAGCGAGAGAATATGGCAGGGCAGAGTGGTGGCAGTCAAGTAGAAGTAGCGGCGGGCGGTGAAGGCAAAGTGCCTGTTTACCCTTATGCGCGCTGATTTTATAGGGGTTGCCGGGCGAGGCCGGCTGGCTCGAATTTCGCCGGAGTGGAGGTGACTTGTTCGCTCTGCGCTTACTTTGTCTCTTTGCCCTGGTGGCTGTGATTTTTGTAGAGCAGAATACAAAAAACCTAGTTCTAGTTTATTAAAATGCCTATCACTCTGCTTAACCGGCTTTGTCTCAATATTTTTTATTTGGTTACAGAAAAATGTTTACAGAAAATACATGACAGCGAATCTCTTTGCATATCTCAGAGTTCAGAGGATAACTGAAGCTCCTGATATACAGCATGTTATAATTTCATCTTATTACATTCAGAAAATGTATATGCGTAGATCGATGATAATTATTTGCTCGTACCTCTGTTGGTGTTTACAGAGTTGAGCTGCAAAGTCTCCAGATTTGACGGCATTTGTCGTTCACTCGGGGTTCAAAACGGCCAAACTCTGTTCAGCCAATCCGTGCTGCCTCGTGGGTGTGCGAGACACGTGCGTGAGTCGGAGCGAGATACCGACTATGTCCACTTTATGGCCAAGTAGGGTGGCGGGGTTCGAGGAAATGTCCCGTTCTCAGGTCCCGTTTTAGAGTACATAGAGACCTACCTATCCAAGGCAGTGAAGTCAGTTTTGTAAGAATTTCGCCTGACTTCTCTGAACAGGCGTGGCAAGGGATTTCATAGAAACACCCTTTTCACAAACAAACAAATATAGGACATAACATCAAAAAAGCGTTCGCATAACAAAACGACATCAAAAATACTTTTATATGATTTATAGATTCAAAATATCTTATAAAACGAAGAGCATAACGTTTGCTCAATTAATAATGGAAGTTTATAGTTAATATAATTTATTTATATGCTCGATAATTCTAACGTGCTGTCAAAAACATTTTAAGCTGTTTAAAAACCTGCAAAAAATGATGTATTTTACTCATTTTGGATTTTTTATGCATGTATTTACTACGCATGTCGACATAATGTTTTGCTTATTTGTTTAACCACTTTTTCGCTGTATTTGTCTCAACATAAATATAGGAAATAACCTCAAAGACCGGTAAATTACGTCTTGGGCGTAAAGTGGGCGGAGTCCCCGTTCACGTGGCTCACAGAAAACATTTTAACAATACCTAAAAGCGGTGTGATGTTTTGTGAAAAAAAAAATGTTGTCTCTTTCTCTCTCATGGTGTACGACGTAAAAACCCGGAGAAAGTGATTTATCGCAAGTTTGTATAGGTTGGGTACAACAAATTAGCTCTATCTTCGTAGATATTTTTACTCCAAGGGTCCCGTTATTGGCAGTGACTTTGTCATAGGAGACTCGTGGCGTTTCTAATATAATTCAGTAGCGCCGAAAGAGGAAGATGACTCGTTTTTAGAGATCATCTTCTAATTTGAAGAACTTATGTAGCTGCTTACTCCTGATTACAATATGAGTGGCTGAGTTTGTTGATCCTCAGCGGCCTTCAACACCTAAGCTACGGAAGGTTGGCTCGTGAAGCCTTAAATTGATATTTTTACATGGGTATTTACAATTATTATAATAGTTTTTTATACATTGCCTTCCCGAGTGTCAAGTAGCTGTCGACATAGTATTTATTGAACTACTGTCGCACTCGGGAGAGTGCGGCATTTATTTACATATATTAGTCACAGTCTTGACACGTTCGATACAGCAATGTTAAACTGCGATGAAACGTTCAAAACAATCTTTGCGAACTGTTTGAAATGGTTTACCTAGGCTTAGTTTCTATTTTTAGAACGGAGTTGAAATTATGAAGTTTTATCTAAATATAAATGTAACTGAGTCACGGCCCAAAGCAGAGGTAGGGAACGTTTTAACTGCCGAAGGCCATTTAGATACTTGTAATATCATAAATATCTATACGTATGTCTATTAATATTTTCCCATAATTATTTATTTACATAAAATCAGACACACACCCACACTTCACGATGCAGGGCGTCACATATGACGTCACTAAAGGCCATAATGTCCTCATGTTGAACATATGGCCGCTTCCACCTGTATAGGGTTTTCTATGGTTTTCCCTATTACCATGGCGAATGCAGTGGAATTCCTAAACATAGGCCATAGCCGAGCACCTTACCATCCCCACTCAACACAAACAGACTTATGTACTCGTATACGAGTATAGGCCATAGTGCTGTGTCGTGAAGGAGAAGACGCCCCCAGAGTCGGTAATATCATGCAATTTTTGTAGAGTTTTTAGAAACATATTTGAATTCAATAGTCACGTAAAAGCGTTTTTCCACCCACATGAGGTAACAAAGTAAGGCTCCGTTCTATTGGTATAAGGAACAAGAGTTAGAGTCAGTAACTTTAAATGATTCATCACTTAATGATAAAAAAGAATCTAGAAAATGAAAAATAAAAAAACTTGTAATATCAATCGAGGCCGGACATCAGTTATTGTTCGAATGGGCATCACGCTTCCCACCTCAGAGAAACAATATAAAGAGACCGTACTAATTTGTGACAAATCGTTGACAAACTCGAAAAATATAGCTCTCCCTTTATACTCGGTTCTATAAACATATGAGAAAAAGAGAAAAACAATTGTTGAAGCCAATACACGATTTGGGGCGGGCTAAATTCCATATATCCGTTTTTTAATCTGCACAAACTGCACACACGTTTTGACTGTCAGGCGAACGGGCTGTCAAAAGTACGTAAATAGTTAAAAACTTGAGTGATTTTTTGTGCAATATCTAGAAAAACGTCATGGCCATATTTTTTATGCTTGGATGCTTTAATCGAAGTACAAAAGGACCAAAAAAAAAACAGTTTTCACACGTATGTACCATAAAAATCGTCTTTTTTAGTTTGATCTCAAATATTTAACATTATGACCTACAAAACAACTAGTAACTTACGCCAATATGTAATTAATCTTTGGACTATTTTTTTTTTTTTTTTACACGAATACTGCACAAGAGTAACGTTGAATTATTCGTTCCAATATAAAAACTTCCGTTTGAAATGAGTTTTAATGGATTTGTAATATGTTTAACTTAGAGAGATATGCGAGATGTCACATGAGAAACAATTGGAACGGGGAACTCCCTTTTCGTACGGCTTCTGAAAGTATCCCGGTCTCTTTCTTTCTCATGATACTAACGCTAAATTGTTGGCAAACAGATAAAGACAGAATAGTGTTTATCTCTTAGTTATCTTTATGGTTTTGGTTGCCTCCCCAGATTCAGGGCTATACCAAAATTGGAATATTATATATATTTAATTATTTTTAGATTTCCAAAGGATGAAAAAAGGCGAGAAAAATGGATCCGTGCTACGAGAAGGCAAAATTGGACTCCCCAATACCATAGCGCAATCTGCTCAGTCCATTTCCCAAGTAACCACTTCGATAAAACATTTATAAAGATGCGACTTAAGGATTTCGCGGTGCCTCAATATGATTCGATAGTACCTTCGGCAATACAAAAGGTTTTTATGGTCAATTTTTTTCACATCTTTGACCAGTTTTGACACCACCATTAAAATTTTTGGTGCAAAACAAATGAATTTATAATACATCGATTACCATTTTTTATTCAATGACTATACCAATACTTATAAGAATAAAATTTTCAGATAAAATCGAACCCAAAAAAAAACCCTCCGTCTGTGTCAGACCGGACTATCGCTTTGCTTAAATTCAAGTTTAATGGCATAAAAAGATTCTTGTGTAAATCCGGGCTCACAATTAATTTTTTTGTACCTATTAGAAATAGTTTTGGGATGAGGCTGGCATGTATCAAATGTCTTTCTCATATAATTGTATGCCTTGGGAGAATAAAAGTGAGTTCGGGAAAGTACTGCCTAGTTACAGGAAGTCCGCTGGCTTTGCAAATTTGACGTTCTAAAAAATCTCCGTTGGGCCCACTAATGGACGATAATATTTGGATACCTTCACTTTGAACATTGCCCCGTTTTTCTAGATCCTGTATTATATAATTTAAAGATGTGATTTTTCGTAAACGTCGACGATTTGATTGTTGTAATGCGGAGATTTTTTTTTCTAGTTTCGAAATTAGCGTATTACGTTAAAGTATTATATTTTTTAAGACTACCTTTTTTGGAGTATCTACGATTGGTGCAACTACAGAATTATCGGGCGTTACGGATCTAACACCAAATTCCAATCTAATTTCTTTTTCTTTGATTTAACAAATATGTTAATATGAATTCATACGTTTCATCTGGATTTTTATACCCTTAGCTTCTAGTTAATTGTTTTTTTTTAAATCTGTTGATGTTCACATGCACTATTGTACCCATATCTGAACCTGTTCTCTGATGATTTATGATAACGATCATTCATTTAGATAGTTTTAATTTTGTAAACATATTATATATTATTTTCTCCTTGTTACTTAGAATTATTAGCTTAATTAATTAAGTATGAAGCACACTTCACGTGAAATATCACAAAACTGTGCTATATAAGTTCACTGTTATTATTATCTGCATTCGAAATTTCCTTACAAAATAACGCGGGACGGAAAACATCCCTACAATACTTAAAAGCGGTGTCATGTTTTGTGAAATTTTTTGTGTCTCTTTCTCTCTCATGGTGTACGACGTAAAAACGCATAGAAAGTGATTTATCGCAAATTTATATAGGTAAAAAAAATTGATCTCTCTCCATATATTCTCACTCCAAGGTTAAGAAAATGATTTAACATCTGTTATCACCGTACATTTTTTTATTTTACTTTTGTTTGTAAACTATTTTGTTGATGGAACTGAAGATCATTTTATAATTTGTATTCTAAAATGTTCTGTAGTAATAATTTAATTCGTTTATATTTTTATCTATAAATAAGATTTTTTAAAATCTTATTGATTTTTGTATCTTTGAATAAACAAAAGAATATACAACATTCATTCTTTTTAATGATTTACAACTACCTACTCACAACAAAATACCTAATTTACTTAATTTGTGACAACCCTGTTAGTGATATAGGCCACACACCCTTCGGTCAATGCTTGGTCAAAAAGTAGCGTCAAAATTTCGCAAAGTTAGGTCTCTATATATTGTTACTCTAAGCATAGTTTTCTATATTCGTTTATGAGGGAGAGGAAGAGGAAGGTGTTAATAAATATATACTATGATTTTATCTATCACTGTAGAATGCTGCTAAACACTATTTTGGGATAGAATTGTTTTACAAATCAGCAGAAAATTGAGTAAAATTTTAGCCTTCGCAGTGTTTCCAAAGAATGTGAACAATGTAGCAATGTAACTAGATGTATAACAGTTATATAAATCACAATGTCTTCCTAATTGCAACCCCATTTACTTCTGTCTTATGCGCCACATATCACTCTGTGTATTTAACGTCGTCTTTATCAGCTTGCGATGCCCTTGTTTAAATAGGTTGATGATAATAAATGGAACGGACCCGAAATATTTAAAAAGAAATACGGAATAGTATATTTTCAACATGGAGTGCTGGCGTAATAGTTCTGTTTAACCGGTCCATAAGTGTTAGTAAGTTAATACTAGCAGTGGTTAATTATATAAACACAAATCATGAAGAACGAAGAGGAGCGAAATAATGTGGCAGTGGAAACACTAACTAAAAGTAGGCAACATTTGTACTAATATAATTAATTTGACTGATTATTGGGATCATTGTCTTGTGAACATTTATATGCATTTAGATAATGAAAAGTAGTTACACAAAAATATTTATCCTTTTAGTTAGGCTAACTTCGTGGTTGCTTGCGCGGAAGCTTCCGAGCATAAATCATAAAAATATTACGTCTGTAATCGGTGGATTTGTTGAGGAATAGAGGTGTCGGAGCATCTTGTTTAGCTTTTTATTAAAATATTATTTTATTCAAGTCTTGATTTCAATTACCTTTTAAGTGCCTCGCTGAAAAGAAGTGCATTGTAAAATAATTCTCGTCAGACCAATCGCCTCGACTTCTTTCCTTTGTATTGTATGTGCGGTCAAGTGTCGTCCTTCGAGTAGCCACATCAACGCACTTTGAAGGATTGGCAAGACTCCGAGGTTATCTTACACATACTGAAGGATTGACAAACAAAAGTATCGAAACTGTTTTCGTCTTCGATGAAGTTCTTGTTGAAATTTTTTTTTTGCAAAAACCCTCTTTTTCGAGTTTTTTCGAGAATATGAATTATTCCTATATTATTTCTAATTTTAAAATTAAAGAACGCACTGCAACACCATTTCATTGCGTTCCACTAATCGTGCGTTAATTAGACACGTTAACTAATTATAATTCTAATGTCAAGATTATCATAATTTTCGTCAGTCTTTCTCAGTCATTTATAGATATTCCTACCTTTTCCTACTTCGATGGTCTCAATCCCCAAATGGTAAGCCCGATCTCTCCTCTCTTCCTAGCCTCGTCGGGGGTTATCAACTAGACGCGTTCCCTTTGAAACAACCGGTATAATGTTGCTTGATACTCGTTGGAATGGTATCCCGACTTGGGATTATAGGGTTATTGGGATAGTAGGTTTTACAGTATCCTGTCGAAGTGAAACAATCCAATAATACACGCAGTGATGGTATTTTTTAACCGATTCACTCGCAATGTTATGGCTATAAATATGTTTTATGACACGGCAAATGTACCAGGAGACAAATCGGTACCTTCTTCATTTTAAAAGATAGAAATTACGCATGTTAAATTAAAAATTAATTCTTTCACGAAAATCTGCACTATCAACATGGCACCTTAATTAATTTATTTTTAATAATAACTAGTTCGACGATGATTTCAATTAAAATTACTGAAAGACACTGATGGTTACATGAAGATACCTGTATGTTTGAAACTTAGAGTATATAGAGTGGTATCTACCCAAGGCAGTGTAGTCAGTTTTTGATGATTTTTACCTGACTCGGCGGACCTGGGCGGGGCTAAGACTAAGGTAAGGGTATTTATTCATCCATTCATATCACATGTCGACATAATGTTTTTGTTTATTTGTATAACCACTTTTACAGAATTGATATCAACAAAAATGTAGCATCTAACCTAAAAAACCGTTTAGTTGTGTCAAGTTTAGTGGCATAATAAAAAAATGTGGGCGCAGTCCCGCGGTGACCCAGGAGCCCAAGATCATTGTGACAGTACGTAGAAGCGGAGTATTATATTTGCTGTCTCTTTCTCTCTCATCGTGTACGACGTAAAAACTCGGAGAAAGTGATTTATCGCAAGTTTGAATCGGTTGGGTAAAAATAATTAGCTCTCTCTCTGTACATTGTTTCTCCAAGATTTGAAATATGTATGAATGTATGAAAAAACCTAGATAACTTCCCCAGTTACTTGAGAAAGAAAGCTGCGATTTTATACCACTAAGAAATTAAATAAAGATACATTTTAAAACTGGTTTTAATTATAAATTTACCGACTGCGCTTACATTTTAGACTAATAGAACACTGTCTACGAGATAATAGAACACAGAGTACACAGAAAAAGGTTCCACCGGTAAGCAATCTTATATACTTAATGAATTGACGGATTTGATTTCAATTTTGTTATAAAACTTTGTATGACGAATTATAACATCAATTAATAATTATTATTCAAACAAGACTTGATGTTAGCTCTGCATGACTTGCGAAAAGTGGTTATCGACTCGGTACCGACATTATAATGTACATATATGTGAATGAAACAACTAATTTCTTTGATTAAGTACTTGGAGTACATGCAAATCAATTGTTTCCTCGGAGAAATTAAGTTTCTATGATTTCTCAATCTTCTCTTACTTAGGAATCTAAATTTTTCAGTTGATGTTAATGAATATATTTTTGATTTCTATTTAAGGCTATGGCCTAGGCCACCGACACGTCCAGAGCACCCTGGTTTTCATGATTGTCTGCGTGTCCTACATCATGAGGGCCAACATCAGTGTGGCCATCATTTCCATGACAGACACATCATCAAATAATACTGACGTGGAAGTAAGTTCAACTACATGACATTCTCATCATGCTTAATAACTTTTTTTAGTGTCAAAAAATAAGACGTTCATTAAAATTTCGGTATCTATGTCGTTATTTTGGTTAAACTGTGTGGAAGGTATTTTTTTAGGATACTTTTTGGAAGGTCTTTTTGAAAAAGTTATATTAGAAATATGTGTATTTTTTAAGAATGTCAAACATTCCGGGGTCACGAATAACCTAATCGTATTTCAATTTCTCCTACTCCCATCAATATGATTGCGCGATGATGGAGGAATTAGCTAGCAGAGGGTTAAACCCGCGACGCCTGGGTGGAAACCCGACGCATTTGTCCAATTAACTACTAACCAGTCAATAAAGGAGTGAACCTTGGTTTTGATGAGACCAATTAAGAGAAGACGAGAATTCAGCAATTTTTTGTCAGCCGAGCTGTTGAGCAACGAGCGAGTTGAAAAATTGACGAAAAAATGAAGCAAATGCAAGCCAGGCAGGCGTGGGGAGATCTCCCAGCTGTGCACCGGTATAAAGGTTATAACCAGTCCGTTAAGATAAGGGAATCAAACCGATATGATACTTGTTTAGATCTACGACTGGGACAAGAAGACACAAGGATTCGTGCTGGGCTCCTTTTTCTGGGGCTACATGCTGATGCAGATCCCGGCCAGCCAACTGGCGCAGAGGTTTGGGGCTAAGAAGCTTCTCACTGTGTCCATGATTGTCAACGGAGTGGCCACGCTGCTTTTCGCTCAAATTGTTCAGATGGTAAGAAAGCATTTAATTACTGCACCGAGTCAGTGAGACTCTTGCATCCTACCAAGAGATATAAGAAATGACGTTCGGAGAAACGAAATAAGAGAAGGGAAAATATAAAGGAAAGACGAAGATTGGAAACTTAGTTCATAAGATAGTAAATAGATCAATAAATATGGGTACTAAACATAGCCACTATCTAAATCGAGCAACTTAATGATGGTCAAACACCGAGAAAATACAATTTTATATAATTAGTAAACGAATAGTCAGAATTCATTGAATAGAAAAACACGTAGAACGTGGAATATGCTCGTAAGTACTTCTTAGGACGAAGGCCTTTGTGACCCTTCTGGAGTTTTACTTCGAGCACAGCCTCCGTTGCAAATTTGTAGTTTTGTCAATAATTGGTGGGTGTTGCCCAGGGAGGCTGGAAGGCGGCGTGCGCGGTGCGTGCCACCCAGGGCCAGCTGCAGTCCTGCATGATGCCCTGCGTCCAGATCTTCCTCAGCAAGTGGGCGCCCATCAGCGAGAGGAGCCGGCTCTGCAGCTTCGTCATGTCTGGTGAGTCCCTTCGTTACTTTGCTCATCTGTCTGGCTCATTCGTTGATATGAATAGCCACAGACATCTATTATCTTTGCTTCTAATGCCCTAAATTCATCCGTCCAGACTTACTCCAATTTTCATATGTTTCCGTGGCGCTAAATTTTCAGATTTGATTGTTTTCAGGAGCTCCATTCGGCATAATAGTCAGCATGTCCTCCGTGGGAGTGCTGTCGGGTCGCTTCGGCTGGCCCGTGTCTTTCCAGGCCATCGGAGCGCTGGCGCTGCTAACCGGCCTTCTCTGGTGCTGCATGGGCAGTGACCGGCCCGCGCTGCACCGCACCATCACGCGGGAGGAGAAGGACTTCATCGAGTCTTCGCTCGAGCCGTCGACTCAAAGCTCTGGACACAGGGTACAGACCGTGTCATATCTACAAAACTGACTGACTGACTGATTTAACAAAAGCCATATTTTGGTTTTTGCTGGAAACGATAATTTATAAAAATAAAAATGCATTCTGTAACTGATGCTTATTTTGCACATGCTTACGTAATCATACCTATATTATTTGTTATCCAAAAGGGTGTGTTTATCAACATCGAATTTCTACCTGACTTATACAGATCTCTCTTAAAAAATTATAATTTCTAATTGTCATTGATATAATACTCGTAAATATATATTTTTCTTACACTACATATTCCATTTATGTCTAATAATCTCCGGAAAAAGTTCCACTAAAACAACTCTAATTTTTTTTTGAAAATACGTTTGTTGAATGTTCAACACTAATTTTAATGGTGCTGTGATAAATAGGATGACACTTTTAACCGATCCCTTATCAGGATTTGTTTTCTTATTCAAAATAAAAATACTTATAATTTGAATATTCGCAGGTTATCAAAACGCCGTGGAAGAAGCTGTTCACCTCAGTACCCTTCCTGGCGCTGCTCATCGCGCACACGGGCTGCAACTGGGGCTACCTCACCATGCTGCTGGAGACGCCCAGCTACCTGAAGCTCGTGCTGGGAGTCAGCTCGGAGAACGTAAGTTCAATACTCCCCGAAGCTGTTCACTTGACAGCTGAATAAAATCTGGACCAAAATAATGTTTAGGTTTCAGCTTATGAAAAGCAGTAACCATGTCTTCGTTGCTAATTTCAAGAATTTGAGTAGGCAAAAAATCACATGACGGAGAAGCTATACAGGAAAGATCAAGATTCGGAATATGGTCGCTAAATACTGTTTGAAAATAATCTGCGAAACCTGCTGCGATCTCGAAATATCCATTATATTTCTTGTCATTGAATGTCATTTGATTAAGTTTATCACAGCCACGGCGTTTGTCGTTTGTGTAAGACCAAAATCGTGTGGGGTCTTTGGTTATACTATTCTCTACCTCACGTGTAAAATTATTGTAGGCCTGACCAATTAACCGCTTGATTAATGTTCTTAAAGTCTGAAAGTTAGTTAATGCTTGCACCGATTTGATTTTTTTCCAAAGTGAATGCATTTTACTTTTCTCTCTTATGTGGTGAATAATCTCTCCAGTAAACCATTTCGGGTATTACGCGTGGACCTTTTATTTAGACAGTGGTCGAAAATATTATAAATTTGTTCATAAAACATTCCTACGGCTAGATTTACATCTTCGCAGTTCATTTCGAAGTGATAAATCTGAATTTTCGTGGAAAATCCAACCCATGCTTACTCGTATGTCTGGGGACAGCGTTTCTTGTTTTTTGTGAGAATAAGATGCATAATCGAATGTGAATGAAAGTGCAGGGTGGTGTTTATCTTCAATGACAAGTGGAAAATCATGCCGGCGGATAAAAACATAACTGGATGTGAGGTTACTTAACACGAGGTCTAACATGTGTGCATTTGTATTGTAAGTAGTGTTTAATTGTGTTGAATTACAAAAAGAGCAAAAATAATCAAAAATATACGTGAGGTTTTTCCCTGACGATAAATTAAAATCGCCATAAATAATAATGTTTTTGATTGTAATCTTACACTTTCACTGATAATTTTTTCATAGAACAACTGATAAAGTCCTGATTTTGTGTTTGGAGGAAAATTTACCACTCAAATGTATAAAATAACACTTCTATGTGACACTTTCACCCATAAGTCTTCCCATAATTTATATATTGAGCGACAAATAAACGCAAAATACTACTGTCAAACATGGCCTGTCTCCGTAGAAAGCATCATGATATGGGGGCATCACCATGCCTAATGCATGGCAACCGTTCATTTGTGAAGGTCACATTAATTCAGGAACGTATACCACTATGTTAGGATGGTGCTTTGGAACCATCCATTATAAACAAAACATTTAACGCCAATTCCCGACATAACGTTTTTTTCAACAGGATAACGCCTTCTGCTACGTTTAAAAACAGCATGGAGAGCCTTACTCACAACAATAGTACAGCCGGCAGTTGGCCATCTGAGTAAACACTAATCTAAACTGAAACAAGCTTAGAGTAACGTAGAGACCTAACATTGCGAAATTTTGTCCGCACTTTTTGACCAAGGATTGACCAAGGGAGGTATGACGTATATGCTTCCAGCCAATCGGATGCGAAGAAAACCGTAAAGATAAACATTATTCCGTCTTTATCTGTTCGCGAACAATTTTGCGTTAGTATCATGAGAAAGAAAGAGACCGGGATACTTTTAGAAGCCGTACAAAGGGGAATTCCCCGTTCTTGAAAATTTTTGACATTCTCGTAAATATTTTTAAGTTAAACATATTACGAATCCATTAAAACTCATTTCAAACGGAAGTTTATTAAATTGGAACGAATAGTCCAAAGATTAATTACATATTGGTGTAAGTTACTAGTTGTTGTTTTGTAGGTTAGGATGTTAAATATTTGAGATCAAACTAAAAAAAAAAGACGATTTTTATGGTACATACGTGTGAAAACTGTTTTTTTGGTCCTTTTGTACTTCGATTAAAGCAAACAAGCATAGAACATGTGGCCATGATGTTTTGCTAGATATTACACAAAAAATAACTCAAGTTTTTAACTATTTACGTACTTTTGACAGTCCGTTCGCCTGACAGTTCAAAAGTGTCTGAAGTTTGTGCGGATTAAATAATGAAGACATTTCATTTAGCCCGCCCCAAATCGTGGATAGGTTTCAACCATTGTTTGTCTCTTTTTCTCATATGCTTATAGAACCGAGCATAAAGAGAGAGCTATATTTTGCGAGTTTGTCAACGATTTGTCACAAATTTGTATGGTCTCTTTATATTGTTACTCTGAGGAAACAAGCGTTGATGAATGGAACAATATATGAGCATGTGGTGTGTTAGTGCATCGCACAAATACATTCTTTGGATACGGCGTGTTTCAAACTTTTAAAGCTATGATTATATTGTTATTTCACACTTCAGAGTTCGTAGTCAAAGCGCGTTGAGGTTTATTATGTATAGCCTCTTTTGGCGCGTCAATTGCTTTATACTTTTAATTTTTAAATATGAAATAATCAGAAATTTCTTCTTGTTTAAAAATATATCTGAAATGCGATTGAACACACGGAATAAATTTTCTCGAATTTGTTCATAAAGTGTTTTGCTTTATTTTGGCAAAGGCCGTCACGATACCGTAATGTGCCCGTAAAAGTGTAAATGTTGCATTCAAACAGCAAAAACAATTCTTTACAATCACTGAACTATATCTATCAATAAAATAGCGAATCAACTATAATTAGGATTATTTCACAAGCGTTACCTTACCATACATACAATGACAACCAGTAAAAAAAAACACAATAACAGCCTGTGTAAGAGAGTTCAAATAATCGGGTTCGAGTCATATTTAAATACCGATAAAGAAATCTTGGACTTCCAATACTTTTTATTAATTGAAATATATATTTTTCTCTTTCAGAGTGGTCTGTACGCAGGGCTTCCCTATATTGCTATGTTTATCTTCAGTTTCATCATTAGTTTCATGTCGGACTTCTTAATTAATAGGAAGATTATATCGAGAACTAATTCCCGAAAAGTAGCCAATGCCATAGGTGAGTAAAATAATAAAATTTACAGATAAACTCTAAAATATTTGTCATATTTATGTTTATTACATATTACATATATTAGCACCGCATCTTGATGAGCAACACGCAACAGATAAGGAGTGATAGAGGCATAACACAGACCACCGAGATGAGAACTCAAACCTGGAGAAATTCATAGTCACTGACAGAGGGCAAGAGAAAGGTCACCTGTGAAAGGCGTTCAAAGGGCCAAATCAAAGGGTTCTGAAACCTTGAATAAATACACATAAACACAGGGTGCGGAACTTTTAACCCCGAGCTCAACGACCGCTCCTGGCTTTCGGAGAGTTTAGATAATGAAATCGTGTTGCTTGGGGTTTTGAGTGGCCCAAATAACAAATTTGTAGTTCATTTCTCAGAACGTGATTTGTATTGTTACAGCTTGCGTGGGCTTGGGATGCGGGATCATCATAATGTCGTATATCCCGACTGACCAGGTATTCTGGTCCGTGGCCATGCTGATCCTCGCATCCGGCTCCTGCGCGGCTCTGAACGTCGGCTCTCTGGTAAAACTCATTTGACTTTACTTCAACAGAAGGTAGTATTTACAATAATATCGGATGTGAATATACGCATTCCGTATCACGATGCGTCAGGCATACCACTGATGTGTGTTTGTTTGCGCGGCTCAGTTAAACCACGTGGACCTGGCCCCTAACTTGGCGGGCGCTCTGATGGGCATCACCAATGCGGCGGCCAACGCCGTCGGCACCCTGGCGCCCATCTCCGTCGGATACATCCTCAAAGATCCCGTGAGTAGCAAGCAACTGCAAGTGCAAGATTACACATAACTTACTTTGGTATTTATAGATAAGGTCGGGTCTGATAGTGACATAACAGAAGAAGTATTGCGCAAGGATTGTTATTCATGAACGAATGCGTCTTTATTTATTTCCAGCACGATATAACACAGTGGAGAATAGTGTTCGTGATGATCTGCGTCATAATGAACGGATGTAACTTGGTATTCATAGTATTTGGTACGAGCGACGTACAGCCCTGGAACGAACCAGACACTATACACACTACGAAAGATATTGGTAAGTCAAATACTTGTGATCATATTTATTGCTCCTGAAAGCTACTTTCATGTAATAAGTATAAGGCGATAAGTGATGAACAGTACTTATAATTGCTATTTATTATTTTCTATTTTAATAATCCCAAAAACAAAGTTATAAAATAACGCTATTTTATGCACACTATCTTACAAAGCTCGTTGCAAGAAAATGTCTATTTGTAGTGTCGACCATATTTTATAGGATAAAACTACGACATATTCTGTTTATGACTTTCTCATATTGTTTGCAGAAGGCACGCGAAGTTTCATAAATATGTCATTATTTAATAGCTGTTATTATGGTACTTAAGGGCAATAATATTATGTTACGTTTGTTGTTGAAATAATGTCGTTCGAATGGTTTTTTTTAGCGTTGTGACAGTTTTGAAAGAACTGTTTCAAAGAAGTACTTCTTTTGACAGCAGTCCCAACTTCATTCATTTTTCATTGAACAAATACTTCAATTGAAGTTGGTTAAGTTGGTACTTCCGATTGAACAATCTATGGCATCTACTTCGAACTTCAATTTTTCATTCGTTCGAAAGACTGAAATATTGCATCATCTACAGTTCAATTGTTCATTCCCTTCTTCCTTCGATTTTAGTTCGAAGAATGAATGAAGCAATGAAGTATCTTTTTATTTATCCGTTCCCTCGCACGTACTCGTGACATTTGCTTATGATTTCTTTGCTTGTTTTGTCTATACGACACTAGTTTTTCCGAGTGTTTTTGGTGATTTTGAATTGTGAACGAATTATTTTGTTGAACTTTTATAATATCTCAGCTTACAAACATACCTTTCAATCTCTACCTAAAATTATGACTGGCCGTTCAACGAGAAAGCAAAGTGAAATATGGGTTTATTTTAAGGAAGTTGAGGTTTACCAGGCCAAATGCAACTTTTGTTCTGAAGTTATATCCATAAAGGGGAAATGCCTTTAATATGAATCGTCATTTGCGCAATATTCAGCCTATTGCTAACCAAACTGTCAAACTGAGTACTGTACAGTAAGAATATTCAAATTGTATCTCAAGCCCTGAAAGAAGTTTATATCGCTCTTACAGAAACTGGAAATTTTGCTAGTACTTCATTTGCTTTTTGCAAGTTCCTTGTGCATACTCATTGTACATCATCCCTTTTAAGTCATGCTACACTTAACAATTCAAACCTTGAATACTTTTAAGATTCAAACGATTTTGACAGCTGTCATCCGTAAACCATAGAAGAGAAACCAATAATAGACAATTCATCATTGTTTTTTTCTACAAGCTATAATTTTTGCCATAGAATAATGCACATACATACATCAATTTATGTGGTTGGGAGAGCTGCCCCGAAAATATTATTATTTAACCCCCCTCCCCTCGACGAGGAATGCTGTGATTAATATGTTACTTCAATTGAAGGGTTCATCGTGAAGGGTTCATTTTGAAGAAGCATCAATTCGTGAAGCATTCACAAATCTGTGAAGCTTTTCCCATCGCTAGTTTTTTTAGAAAACAAAGCACAATGACAAAGCTAGCATGTTGTGGAGCTGTTGTTCCCCGCATCTTGAACCACGTATCATATGCACATCGACTTTTCGAAGTCGAAAGGGAGTAAGTGACCTAATCATAATTTTTCAGCAGAGCGAAACACTGACTGAAATTCTTGCGAATATTTATAGAACGTCTCGGAGATGTGAATAGATGGAGAAAGAGGAAAGGCTATTTATGTATTTTGATATTATTTAAATGGGCAGTATCAAAATAATTTGGAAAATTTGAATTGAGTTCAGACAAAAGAGGAGAGATGGAATGTTGAATGGAGGGGAGACAGTTCTGGATAAAGCTTTTTAGAAAAAAAATCTTTAGAGAGGGATAAACACAAAAATTTGATCTAAATTTTAGACTTCTAGAAGTGGTTCTTGACTGTAGACACTCTAAACCAGTGGCCCCCAACCTTTTTGTCGCCGCGGACCGGTTAACGTTTGATAATTTTATCGCGGCCCGATGAGGGTAGGGGAAGGGGGTGCGGAGGAAACATTGAATGTAGATTTTTTTTAAATGCTTTTGTGCGGCCCAGTACCATTTGGTCCACGGCCCAGTACCGGGACCGGACCGCGGCTCATGGGTTGGGGACCACTGCTCTAAACCACAGATATAACATTATGTAATGTTTGTTTCATAATATTTTTTTACGAATGTTACATATTATTGGTAATATTAAATTATTATTAATAATAACATCAGTAAACAGCTGTTTCGGGATTCAAACTCACTATCCAAGTGTGGTTAGGCCACATGGAAACGACTTATTTGTATGATTTTAGTTACCATCACCCCAATTTTATTTTTGTACTGTTTTAAATAAATTTTGTACTCTCAAAATATAAATAAAATTAAAAAACCCGTGGAACTTTGGTAACATTATTTAATTTTAATTATGAAAAAAAAAACAAAACGGATATCTACAAATTAAACACAAACAATGTGTATAATGAAATCGATGGTAGGTATCTAATATGTTCTCAAAGGCACATCAGATGAATTTAGTTTTAGCTGCACCTTGCGATTTCAGCTTTGGGTCAGTGTGGGGAGTGATTTGGCGTCTAAACGATGCCACCGAAGAAGCACAAGACAGGGACGCGGAGGGTCTCCAACCTGACTAGGAAAGGAGCAAGAAAATTATGCAGATTACTTTCTTCCTGCCTTAGCTTATCTATCTATATACCTGTGCTCGTATTTGACACAGTCTGTTATTTTGAAAGGGCACAGCTCAAGTAAACTTTTGAGTGAACATTGATTATTTTTATTTATTTTCAGAAATGAAGAATTCAGACAAAGATTTAGAAACAAAAACTCAGCTGCTGTCCAAATCCTGAAGTGCTGAGATCGAGAAACAGCAGGCTTATGTAAAAAATCGTTTATGAAACCGCAATTATTCGTAGTCATTATGTCTTGACAAATACATGATTTAGTATTAACCCTTGTTTTATTAATAAACGCTTTGTGTTTTTATTACATATTTTATTACTATTGAAAAAAAAAAGATTTCTACAACCTGCAAAGCTGAAAGCCACTAGTGCCACACATGAAAGCAAAATCAGTAGGTTAGAAGGTATTTAGTTTTAAGCCACTTTTATTTGTAAAAGGTTCTAATCTACCGTAAGATTAAAAAATAACTTTAAACAAACTATGTGTTTTAATTGAATTAAATTTAATATTATTATTATTGAGTTCTGCTATTTTCAGTTTTTTATTTTTAGTGACAGCTGTTTCGGCGTTTAAGGCCATTGTCAAACTGTTAATTAAAATGGAGTTCTACAAATTGAACATAAAAACTATAAATAAACTATGTGTCTTAGAAGATCACGGCGCGTAGGCAGAACTGACAGTTGACGCGATAGTCGTTATGATTTGAAACAATTTAATGGTCAGCGCAACGTTCCAGGGCTCAAATCAAACAAACATTATATCAGTTTTTCATTGCTACGTACTCACCCAGGGGTATTAGATGCTTTTCTGATACTGGTCATGTAGTCATGTAGGATTATGCCATAAAGCTTTAAAACTCCGTAGAGTGCATGAATTCAAAAGATGACTACTCAGTTGTTGGTTTCAATTGAAAAAGGACAACAGTGTACCAGTATCTGTACCAGTTGTCAGTAGTAACACAAAACTTGTGGTTGACATGGGCTGCTGTCTACGAAAGATCAGCGTCACTAAAACGTCTCAGTGGTGTGTACCTTCTTTTGATGATTAGAGCCTTAAAAAACTGACAGGTGACATGTTATCAACTGATATGATATTATCAGTGATAACCATTTCTCCAGCAGCCAGTCGAGATCCTATCTCCCATCTCTCATCTCCCAGACTTAATATCCCCCGCGGCGTCGGACAGATAGTAGCAAATCACAAGCACTCGGTTGAGTTGATTGAAAACTACCCAATAATCCAATTGATATATCTCTCTGGAATCTAACCTATTCTGTATTCATCAACCATGACTTCAAATGATAAGCTGAAGTGCGAATACGAAGCGGTAGAAAAGGGTGAAGAAAGTGAGTTGAACTTTCTTAATAGTGCTTTTCTAACGGTAAAGTGTAAATTGTATCTACCTATGCAAGTGAATTCCTTAAGAGGTTTGCGTGTAAATGCAGTATTCTATATGTAAACGGTATCGTTCGTTAAATTTGGTTTTTAATACGTGGTTTGGTAAAACCTTCTACATACTACCATCTACAGAATCTACTTCCTACTTGTACAGTATTTATCTGTTTTTTTTTTTTAACTTTTAAACGTTTTAACGGACAACACACACACATTTGTAGCTATAATATATTATTTTACTAAAAAAAAACACATTTTTGCAAGTGATGGCTCCTTAGGTATTCTTTGTTCTAGAATACTATACAACTTTCAGTTGTGAACTTTCCTAATGCGCGATAAGCAAAGCCACGATGCGCAAACAGAGCTTGGCGAAAACAACGCCTAAATGTTATTGAGAAAAACAACTAATTATTTGACTGTTGAAAGCCATGTTCCTTGGTTGAATTAAAAATGAAATCATATTGTTTAAACGCGTTGTGAATGATATAAAATGATATTTAGCTTTGGAAGAGTGGCGCGGGTTTGGCACGCGCCACGTGCAGGTGATGCTGGTGTTCATGTGCCTCTCCGTGGCCTTCATAATGCGCGTGGACATGAGCGTGGCAATCGTCGCCATGACGGACGCGTCCAACATCGGCAAAGGCATTGAGGCAAGTGACAATTATATTACAATCATATTTGAATAATATAATATTTTTCATTATTTGATCGCGAGTTCCAGAGAGGTTGATGAAATGTGGATCCCAGGGTGGAACTTAGCCTCCCAACAAATACTTTTCACTGAATCCAGTGCCTCCAGTTCTCACGCCTTCTCACCCTGCCCCGGCAACAGAGTATTGACTAAACTGTCATATTATATTAAAAGTAGATAAGTTCATAAAATACACCCTAAAAGAGATAACTTGTATTCTTTTTACCAGGAAGGTATTGTACGACGATAACAACTAATTAGTAAATTGCACTTTATGCGTGTTATCTTATTACATACCTACTCCAATAATATGACGTAATTAATAGTAACTTTTAAATATAACCGTTATCATCACGAATCTATTTAGAGTTAGAAAATATAAGTTATATTTATATTTTTAGAATTTTCCACCAAAAAGCTAACACATACCTATGTTATGCTTTAAGTAACTTTCCATAAAACTTTATAAGAGGGCAAATTTGTGCACTTGTTTTTCACACTGTTTGAGCTATTACAGTTTTTTTTATTACATGATTACTTGTTATAGATATTCCCCTGGCCGAAGCACATTCAGGACATTATCCTGAGCTCCTTCTTTTGGGGCTATATGGTGATGCAAGTACCCTCGGGGCAGCTAGCGCAGCGCTATGGCGCCAAGCGGCTGCTTGTTATGGCCATGGTGGTCAACGGACTGGTCACGCTGCTCACGCCCACTGCGGTCCACTTGGTGAGTGGCTTGCGCCTCGTCACATAGTAATGCAGGTGCTGGGGCGTACGTGTATGGTGCAAACATGAGGATTTAGAGACGTTATAGACAGGTTCATATCACTGATCACATCGTAGAAAAGTGTACAATCTAACAGTTCCCCGGCCATTGCAAGGGCAAAGTGATAGCCATTGAACCCATTCCACTCTTCAACTATAGAAAGATCTACAAATAATCTTACAAACTTTATTGGCAGACTATTATTGCCGATATTGTAAATAATATTGTGTGTTGTGTTCGCAGGGCGGCTGGCAGATGGCTTGCGCGTGCCGCATGCTGCAGGGTCTGACCCAGGCCTGTTTCTTCCCCAGCATAAACACTCTGGCCGCGCGCTGGATACCCACTCATGAGAAGAGCAGGTTGACCAACATACTGTTTTCTGGTAAATATGTTACTTTTAATCAATCGAGCGTTTTCTCGATTAATGCTAATATTAACTACTTGGTTATTACTCTATGCAGTGGATATATAGGCGTATGCTTAAAGTGCTCTGATAGATAATGAATTGAGTTAGGCGTAAAGAAGAACCATCGAATGAGCAAAACTTGTAGAACACTAGATACTGTACACACAAGAACACTCAACTATTTACATCATAACGAGTATCTGATGGATAAATGGGAGAAGATTGATGGAAGACGAAATAGAGAAAAAACGGTTGTGAACGGAGTGCGGTCTCGATGTGTTGAGCCGGGGGCAGAGTGCAGAGTGCAGAGTGCAGAGTGCAGAGTACAGAGTGGACACTGCCTTCAGATAGTAAGCCTCTGTCAGAAGAAGGCACCAGAAGAAGAAGAAGAAGAATAATATCATTTCACGAGCCGCATTTAATTTGCAGTACGTATCGACTTTGGTGAACTGTCACAAAAAGTTACGCTGTATAAATTGACTTTTATTATTACTACACCAATTAAGTTTTTATAGTCTTCTTCTATAGTATATGTTCCTCGGAAAATGTTGTTGAATAGATTTATTTGATCTTGTGACTTACAGGCTCCCCGTTTGGGACTATCCTGGGAATGCCGCTGTCGAGTGTCCTGGCGGCTAGCGCGTGGGGCTGGCCTCTGGTGTTCTACGTCATCGGAGCGCTCGGGCTGCTCACCGGGCTACTCTGGGCTTTCCAGGGGGCCAGTTCGCCTGCCAGCCATCCCTCCATTTCCGTCGAGGAGCGCTACTTTATCGAGAAGTCACTGGGACAAACGGACGAACAAAAAGTAAGAAAAAATCACAAAAATCTACTTTAGTCAGTGTGCTCCAAACACTGCAGTTCGCTTGTTAGGATAGGAGGCTTCAGACCGAGCGTGGGCTATATACTCGTATGTTGTAATTAAGTTAATAATAATTAGGAATATTTACACGCCGATTGTATATGATATATTTTGTTTGATGAAAAATGAAATGAAAACGAAAAAAGTGTTATTTTACACAATTAATTTATGCAAATCAATATAAAAGTATATTTGCGGTACATTTTGGAGTAGAAAATACTCTCAGTACCGCCCTGATGAAAGACGAATTTGCTACTTGAAATGATATTAACGATATTTGGGGACTAGATCCGAAGACTCATTTGCAATTAATACAGGGTCAGAAGTTGTGTATCATTATCATATCATAAAAAATGTTTTTTTTCTAAATATCTTTTAAACTTCTTCTCACCGAGATGAAACTTTCATTATCTAAAATAAGGAAAAATATGTGCACTAACCGTGTTTACATGAATCCACACTCCACATTGGCCAACCGGGGAGTTGATAAAAAGCTAATCGAGTCTTTTAAAATAACTTTAATAATTCATGTTACCTTCTATTATTATTCACGAACATTACCAAACAAATTTAAAGCTATTTGTTTTACACGGTAGCAGGTAAACGATGACATCCTTAAATATTTACATCACGAAGATTAGATCTTGCGACGAGTGGAAAAGTTCTGGAAACTTGACGTCACAGAGTAATTCGCAGGCTTTGAGATCTGAGTTCAAACAAAGACCCCCCGTGAGTGAAATTTATCTTATCGAGCTTTGTGTTTATGTTTACTTTCAATGACGTCATCACATTTGAGGTATCTCTAATTGATTATGGAAAGCTGTACAGATTAATCTATTTACAAATTGAATGATAAAAGTGGAAATAATCCCGATAATAGTAATAATTGGTACTCAAAAAGGGCTTAGAAAAAGACAGCTAATTTGTGTTGTATTATCTCATTAATTTATTTAACAAGATCTCATAAAAACAGTTGTTCACCAAATACATTAAGAGATGAATGATATAAAAAATATTGTAGATACATGCATAGTGTAAAAAAAGAAATTAAACATTTATGTACATCTCACATATAGACAAGGTATTATATATCCAAAGCAGTTATATAAGTACAAACTGAAGTAGTGTGACGCACTATATATGATATAATAACGCAAATAAGGTTAGCAATGAAAAACAAAAAAACATAAGATATAAGAGAGGTTCATTCTTATACACATATTCATCATTCATTAGTCATCATCACCACTGTAACATTGATATTGTCATAAGAATAATATTACTTTTAATTGAAGAAGATTGAAATAACCAACTAACCAAAGTTGGACGAGATAACTTGGTGAGAGTAATTGAGATAAAGAAGAATATTGTAGTTGAAGCGCATTAGTTCAAACCCCTGTCCAGACTAGGTCCAAGCACCTGCCTGTCGGGGTAATCGCAGTATTGTCAGCCAACTGAACGATTCCAGGTCGCCTGGGATTGACCATATTTGAATGTGAACTGCCTTTGACACAACTGAACAACACAAAGAACTGAATAGTACTGTTTACAGAGAACATTGCCTTCATGTACGCATGAGTACATATTACTATTTATTGACTTAATGCTATTTTATTCGTAGGTACAATGTAATATTTACTGATTGCATACTTTTTGTATATATCGAGAATGCTTTATTTGAGAATCATTGTTTGTAGGTATTTCACGTATTATTGTTCTACATCTATTAAATAATATTTTTGTAATATTTTTCAATTATTGTTGTATTTATTTGAGCATTATTATTAATAGGTACTTTAAGTATTATTCTTCTACCTCTATTTACTACGTATGTAATGGTTTGTTAAGCACGCTTTCGTAGTATCCATGTTACAAGAGCATAAGGTTCATTGCAGGTCCTGGAGACACCGTGGCGGGCCATCGCAACGTGCCCGGCCGTGTGGGCCATGCTGGTGGCCAACGTGGGCGCCAACTGGGGCTTCATCACTCTGCTCGTGGAGATCCCCAGCTACCTCAAGATGGCGCTGGGGATTGATATGCAGAAGGTATTTAAACCCCCTATTTCTATATTTTTTAAATGGTCCTGGAGAAACCGTGGCGGGCCATCGCAGTGTGCCCGGCCGCGTGGGCCATGCTGGTGGCCAACGTGGGCGCCAACTGGGGCTTCTTTATTTTGCTCGTGGAGATGCCAAGCTACCTCAAGATGGCGCTGGGGATTGATATGCAGAATGTACTCAAACCCTCTATTTCTATATAATTTAAATGAAATATTTGATGAAACGATGCTCATGTGATAAATGTAATTTCCAGAGCGGCCTGCTGTCTGCTCTGCCGTATACGGCCATGTGGCTTACGGGCTTTGCGCTGAGCGTCCTCTCCGATTACATCGTCAATAACGGATACTGCTCCAAAAGTACATCTAGGAAGATTTTCAATACCATTGGTAATTAAAGAAGATGTTATTTATTTTTTAATCGCCATAATTTTCTTCCCTTTGTCCAAGTTGGGTCGAGGATCCTTCTCTCTTGGATGAGAACTTTAGTCTGAGAATAAAAGTGCCGTGCCGGGACTTTTCACTGTTTTTAATGTTAAGATGTGGAAAAGATACTAAATTAATATTTTTAATATATTCGTAAAAAGATGATAAATAAAATAAACATCTAAGATGCTTAAAAAACAATATTTTTTCAGAGTTCGCCAATCACCTCATTACTACTAATCATGATTTTAATAGGGATACAGGGGTTAAAATTCTTCACCGTTGCAATAAAGGGATAAAATTAGATAACTTAGAAGCACTAGAAATTAGAAAATCATTAAACAATAAATGCAATATTTTAAACAATCAAATTAATTTATCTTATAGTCCTATCCTAAATATTTTTCCAATAAACCGCTCGGTTATTCCCATAATCTCCTCAATTACTCCTTCTCCTTCCAACTCCTAAATATGTATATTTATCTCAGTATTTTGTATTTCAGATTAATTTAATATTGTCCTGATGATGGAAGGGTACTTCCGAAACCGGTAGACAAAATATTAAATAAAAAGTGGTTAAAAACAAAGTGTATGTGTTCTATTTATAATATTTTTTAAGCTATGCTTGTGTGAAGTGTGTGTTATGGTATACTAACATAATATATACCCAGTGGATGAGTGCGAGATTGTTTTGTTCCAGGGTCGGTCTGCCCGGGAGTCACCCTGGTGCTCCTGACCTACATCCCCCCGGGTAACGAGGCGCTGGCGGTGGGCTTCATCACCCTCGCGGTGGGCATCAACTCCGCCATGAACATGGGCTACATGGTGCGTTGCTTCTCCTCAAGGAACAGTTACTATTCTGTATCAAACCCTTGTTCGATTGGCTAAAGTCAGCGTGTCCACTGTTGCAGATGAATGCGATCGATATGGCTCCCAACTTCGCGGGCACCGTGGTGGGCATCACCAACTGCGCCGGCAGCGGCTTCGCCATCCTCGCTCCCCTCACAGTAGGATACTTCGTCACTGACGAGGTGCGTTATTCCGAGATACTCATTGATCACACACTAGCACCGACAATCGTGCAATTTCGATGTAGGCAGAGAGAATGCACCGACACAAACTCTTTCTTGGCGCACACTCCTTCATTCATATTCATGCGTTGCGTACTCTTCTACCGTACCGACTCTCGACATCGCTTGACTCGAATATTTGATTCACTTTATTTTACCATTTCTTACTCGTTAACTTTCAAGATATATTCTCTTGACACCCCTTTCGCCGTATTTGGTGACCGGATTTAAAGAGTCAGGTACTTCTCGACCTTCCTCTTCACCACCGCCTTCCCTTCCTCACTGCCGACAACCTCACGACATACCCCAATTGGAGACAGTTCAACGTACATGGCCTGTTCAAAAGTAAAGGTGAATTTTTAATTTTCGCGGGCTGTGTACATTCGATTATCGATTTTTGTTTCTGTTATGTTGGTACACATATGTTTATCATATGTTAGCATTATCACAACTCCAGGACGCTCATCGTCATTAAAATCTTCTCGGCCTTCTGTAAAGCGCTTGTACCACTTATTAACACTTTTTTGAGACAAAGTAGACTCGCCGAATTCCAGTCAACATTTTAAGTGCGTTGGAGCACTTTATTCCATTTTTAACGCAAAATTTAATACATATTCTTTAATCCATTTTTTTCAAAAGTAAAAAATCAAAGAACACACAAAAACGTGACTAACCTTTCCAGTTGCCAAAAACAAACCACCAATCCAAAATGACTGATAGAGCTAACATATGATAAACATATGTGTACCAACATAACAACAACAAAAAAATCGATAATCGAATGTACACAGCCCGCGAAAGTTCAAAATTCACCGTTTCTTTTGAACAGGCCTCGTATATATTCTTATTATTGGACTTTTCTCAGACGGACCAGACCCAGTGGAGACTCGTGTTCTACATCACCTGCGGCGTTTACTTCTGCTCGAATCTGTTTTTCCTCATATTTGGGTCTAGTGAAACACAGCCTTGGAATGCCCCAAAGACTGTTGAGCCTGGTAAGTGGCTAATAACATAATATTATAAACAACAAGTGGGCATGTCTTTCAATAAGATTGTCGCTTTGTATGTACATTTAAAAAATATATTTATGTTTCCTGGTCATTAAGGAATTTCAATGCAATTTCCTATGTTTTTTTGTTTAATAATTAACAGTAGTGTTAAGAAATGAACCTTGAAAAATTACAAAATAATTTTTAAATGCAAAGCTCTAAGAGTGATCGAACGAGGTCGACTCCACACCACAGGCCATGGCTACGATAGTTACGTGGCAGTTGATTTGTATTTTTTTTCACATAGCAACTAAACAAACGTTACGCTTTGAATTTTTGGAGGGGACTAAAAAAACTATAAACTAAATATTGAATATGTTTTACTACGAAAAAAATATTGATATTTGAGTTTGTTTGTGAGCGATGATACAAAATAGACAAAACTTCTTTATCAGAGGTTGAACATAACTAGACTTAATTTTGTTCCTTGCTTTTTATGTATTGATAAGAATTTTCTAATTATTATCATAGGCTGATTCCATTTAAACATATGTACAATTTTTTTTGCATGCTTCAATTAAAAAAAAAATCTGATTCACGTGTTGCAAATTATTAATCAACATAAATCAAGAAAATCATGAAGAACTCTCGTAAGAGTGGCACTTATACAACATGAATGTAAAATGCAAAAATACAATTTTGTTAGAAAAAAGAGTTCATCTCAACTTTTTTATTAAGCCATTATGTTTTATAATGTAATCATTTTTTCATGATTTTGCTAAAAAAATGCTAAAATAAAATATTTTTTCATATGTATTTTCAGAAATGAACATCAATGAAATGAAATCAAAAGATGGAAAAACAAAAGATGCTTTAGCAAAATCCAAACCGTGAACGATGAATAGATGAAAGCTTAAAACCATATTATTATTAATAATGACAGCCAGCATATATTTTGGATGATTTGATATTAAAGAGTAATTTGTTCCACCCTTGCTGATGACGTGCTAGAGACGACCCTTACCACTTGGCCACCGTGGCAACCGTCGGCCCAAACGCTCTTAATAAGACTGTTTTATATGTAGGCATATACCTGAATAAGGAGCAATGAGAATACCATTTTGGGTGTATTTATCAAAATTAATTAGGAATGCTCCCGATTACTCAAAACCATTTTTTTTCATTTCAATCCATACAGTTATTTTTTTATTTCATCATTATATAATTTGTTATCTACATATTCAATAAAAAAATCCTTTTCTGTGAAAATATTTCATAATTTTTATTTGTAATCATTCTTCATTGGGATCAGATCGTAAACTTCTTCTGCTTCCTTGGAATCTGTAAATAAACAAATTTGGTGAGTACTGAGTCGGTACTACTTCAAAATGTCAACAAGGTGAATCACTATTCACATTGTTACTACAATAGTTCAACCAGAGCGTGGAAGCTTGTACTTATTCTGTTGCCTTCTCCTATCGGAGGATGACTAACATCAGAACGATTTTCACCATTACTGATGCTCGTTTGGAAATTTCGGTCAAGCAGAAAGGATTTCCGAATACCAAGCAGTGAGAATTAATTGCTGTACCATGTGACTTCAAAATATCTTAATACTACTTTGTCATATGTATTTCGCAATATCTAGAAAGATGGCGTCGTTTTAGTGCAGATTGAAGTGAGGCCCTCGTCTTAAGTACTGACTTAAGTACTAAGCCGCGAGATGGTCGGTGAATACAATTTCTATGAGAGCTACAGTTCTTTATTTGAATATTGCATACTTTCGTCTTTGGCTCTTATTGTATTCCATGGCTGTTCCTTCCCGCTACCGTATATGAGGTACAATACGTTTCCGAAGAAATAGGTGCCAGCTGTCATCATGAACACAATTCGCCATTGTGTTATATCTCTGAAAAAAAAAAGAAAAAGTTCAAATCCAAAAATACGAATAAATAATTGTTTTTATTTATTTAGAAGAAAAAAAAACTCTAATTTTACATGGGTTTTATTTCCAAAGTAGTAAAATCCTCCTATTTTACCCCGCAAACAAAATGAAAACGTTTTTGCTTAATTTTCAAAGGGTTGTCGAATTCAGCTGATTTTAGTTTCATTGATTTAGAACAATCGAGTGAAGAAATTGATCACCTTTTTTGTTTTTTTTTTTAAATGCGAACTTTTCCCAATGAGGCCAGCAAGACTATGGCATCCCTAATCAGGGAATGTTGTGAATTATGTGAAGCTGAAAGTAATGGAGAGGGGGAGAAGATCACCAAACACGGCCAAAGCCATTTCAAGCAAAGTTTTGATTCTGAATGGTGGTCTTTAACCAGGGCAGAATGTGGATATGATATCACTGTGGAGGCTGTTGGGTACTTACTGGGTCTTTCAAGATGAACCCTGTCAGTATTGGGGCCACGACGCTTCCAATGTTAGAAATAGTGAGCGACAGGCTCGAAATAATGGCAGCATAGTTTGTTGACAGGTCCAAATGGTTTAACTAAAATATGAAGAAAAAACATATTTTACAAGGCGTCCTGTTCGCGAGAAAATAATTTTATGCAGGAATCGTATAAAACTATCCGTAATGCCAACACAATGTACACACAATAACAAAAATTAACCCGAGACAAAACAATGTAAGTTAACATTAAAATAGTGTGTTACCGTATGCTTTACAGATTCCTTTATGACGCAATACAGTCATGAAAAACCACTGGAGAAAGTCACTACAAATATGATAAAATCAACGCATTATTCAATAATCTGTCACTATAGGTAGAACCTACGAGTATTACTTTGGGGCCTATTATAGGGCAAAACAGAAGACACTACACAAAAGAAAAACCCGGGGAAAAATGAAAAAGTACGTACGTACCTGTTTTGAGTCTCCGTTATTTCCCACTAAGTATTTGTAAATGATAGTATGACCTGTTCCACGTACCATGAAGCCTGCAGCCGAGAAGGCGTCCAGACCGAGAATGACCACCACGAAGGTGACGGCGGTGGAGACGTTCCCGACCGGCACATACACCAGGGCGACCAGAGCGGCAGCCGGACCAAACGTCCCTGAAGAAAGTAAAAAAAACATCAAGATCAAATTATGAAACCACATATTATTTACATAGACCAATGGGTGGATGCCAAACAAGACATGATCTTGTGCACGTCCGAGGTGCCGAGTGTTGGCCAGTGTTGGCCAGTGTTGGCCAGTGTTGGCCAGTGTTGGCCAGTGTTGGCCAGTGTTGGCCAGTGTTGGCCAGTGTTGGCCAGTGTTGGCCAGTGTTGGCCAGTGTTGGCCAGTGTTGGCCAGTGTTGGCCAGTGTTGGCCAGTGTTGGCCAGTGTTGGCCAGTGTTGGCCAGTGTTGGCCAGTGTTGGTCAGTGTTGGCCAGTGTTGGCCAGTGTTGTGTATAGACCTACAGAGCAAAACCTGGCAGAAGTACCAAAGTGCCTCGAGTATTGGTAATAAAGGATACGCACCCAGAGTGTTGGCCAGTTTCCTGATGGCGGTGGAGGATAGAAGGCCCGAGTTGAGGAGATGGTCTGCCACGAAGCCGACGGTTATGGAGACGACCAAAGATGCGATGCTCGGGAGCGCTGCTAGTAAACCTGTCTGAGTTTTTTAAAATCACCAATATATATGAAGTGACATTTATTAATTTATACAACGTGTTTCCCCATTATAAAAAAACATTTAACATGTATGGATTGATTGCAACTCATCCGCCAAGTATATCTGGTGCTACGGCGTTGCCTTCGGTAAAATGTTATATTAGCCATTTGCAATTACAATTCAAACAATTGAGATTAGAAGCCTCCTGATTACGTTGAAAGACGTTGTTTATGAAAAAAACAGTTCAACTTGACTCTCTCTAATTCCAACAAAGTGCTTCTTACATCTTGGAGCTCGATCCCTAAGGCCATCTTGAAGTAGGTAGGAGTCTCCATGACCATGACGCTGTACCCGTAGAAAGCCCCCACCTGTGTCAAGATCAGCACCAGCACAGGGGGGCTCGTCAGGATCTCTCTCCAGGGAATTTGCTTACTCTAAAACAGAAAAAGTTGGCATTTCCCAGACATCATCTACTAGAAAATAGATAAAGACGTCCGCCTGGTAAAGCGGAAATTCAGAGTTCGGGTCCCAAAGGCTGTTCTTTTCTTTTCGTTTTTCTAGTGCACGTTATTTGAATATTATTAAGATTTTCTAGAACGGAGCTCACCGCGATTCCTAAAGTATCCTCTTGTCCCAGCGACTTGTTGATAAAATTCCGTTCTTCCGGGGAGATGGTTTTGTGTTCGGCGGGTGAGTCCGACGCGCAGCGCGCCCAGAAGAGGCCGTTGACGACGGAGAGGCCCCCGAAGAAGTAGAAGATCCAGGGCCACGCCAGGGGGCTGGTGGCGATGTAGGCGGCGATGGGCGTCACCAAGATGGCCGCCGTGGAAACACCTGGAACGTTACGAATTGTTTTCCAAATAATTAAATTATTTTCTCGACTGGCTTCTTGATTCGTGAGAGATATGAGGTGTTCCCATTATATTCAGTTCTTTTATCATATATACGATACAGTATCGAGGATGTTCATCTCTTAAGTACCCTAAAATATGTTTGACTCTGAAGATGCCTGTAGAAGAGTGAATTTGGGGTCAAGTAATTAAAAAGAAAAATTAAAAAAATACTTACTTTTTTTTTGTGTTCACGAATTATTTTTTTATTTATAAATAAATTGTTGCCGAATTATTTAATAAATAAAATTTTGTTGTCAATTGATGCACCAAATATTTTATGCCAAATTAAAATTAACATACAAATAAGAAAATCAACGAGGAGGACAAACAATATTTTTAACATCAAAGCCTACCACACAAATACAGGATATTTCTCTCATTTGGCGAGAATATTAAGAAACTACAACACAATTCACTACACACTCAATGAAGTAGACATTTTTATTGATACAATAAATCAATTTATAAAAAAAAATTCTGTCGATCATATCAAGCTGATATTGTAATGATGCCCTTTAGTTATGGACTGGTTATATGAAGTACCAAGTACCAAAGGGCTAATAGGCATCTCTTCAGTACAGGTGCCAATAATCCATGAATTTATGTTCTACCTTCTATAATATTATTCTTTTGATTTCGTTTATTATTCATTTACTCTTGCATTTTTCATAAACTTTTACTTAATTACTAACTATTGTTAAATATTCAAATTAAATAACCACTCATGTATATATGTCTTGGGCATCATGTCTGTTATATGTGCAAAAATTTTTTTTTTAAATCATTGGATCTTTAGTTTATCCTGTTTTTTTTTTTTAATTTGTATTTCTTAGGTAAGATAATAAAAGGGTAGATTAATATTTTGGCTTTGAAATAATAATAAATATAAAAAAAATATCCGGACATTGTCTGCAGTTCGTCTATAATGCCAAAGTAGACAACGTACAATGCGCGTTCGAAGACATACAAATCAAGCCTATATTGTTTTACACCTTCAAATTAATATCGGTTTTAAAAATACAATCACTACAAATACCACGAATATCAGTAGTACAAGTACCTACTGCTAGTTTGCTTATAGTATTGCTTGCCGCATGGTGGCAGCCATTTTGGTTATGTACGGCAGGTAAACTTATTAACATTTATAAAATGCGTAGTTATTAAAATGGGTAAATAATTAACAAAAACACACATTGATGATAATTTAATACCTGAGTAAACAAAGATTCCAAGGCGACAGCGTTCAGAAACTGGCACCCACTTGCCGAGGAGGGTGTGTATGGAAGGGAAGGAGAAGGCTTGAGTCAAGCCGCAACACATCCTCGTGAAGCAAACGCCTTTCCATCCACCCTGAAAGTTTGTAATTTTATTTAATTTTTTGTTTTTAAATAATGACTACGTCATTTCTATCCTTGCGGGTTTTCTGGTAAACATCCTGTAACATCTTGCATACGTACGTATTAGCGTTGTGACCGCTTTGAAAGAACTACTTCAAAGAACTACTTCTTTTGGCAACAGTTCCTACTTCATTCATTGTTCATTGAACAAATACTTCCATTGAAGTTGGTGGTTCATTTTAGCGTTCATTCATTTCATTGAACAAATACTTCGACGGAAGTTAGATTAAAAAGAACTACCTCAATTTGCAGCAGTACAGTTGCGAAGGTGAACTTCAAAGCCTATAAAGAAGTACTTCATCACAAGCACTTCAATTGAAGTCCGAATTTACAGTACTTCGTGAAAGGAAGAACTGAAGGAACGTCGGTTCCAGTTCTTTTCACTTTCAAATCTCTACCGACTAGCACGTGTGCTTTTTCGGCGAGGAACCGGTTCCAAAAAGAACTGAGCAAATAACCGAATAAATTTAAATCTCATTTTTGCGAGTTCGACTTCAATTGAAGTGTACACTTCGAAGGGTTCATTTTAAAGAACTAACAATTCGTGAAGCATTCACAAAACATCGAAGTTTTTCCCAACGCTAGTACGTAAAATACGTATTAAATAAGAGTATGATGTCTCGCTCACCACGTAAGCAGAGAGCGGCGTGAGGAGAGACAGCGCCCCCCCTGCCAGGGCGGCGAGGGAGACGAAGCGCTTGCCGCCGTACCTGCAGACCAGGTAGCCGGCCGGCACGGAGCCCGCCAGGTCCCCCCAGCTGGCGGAGCTGAAGATCAACCCTTGGATGGACTTCGGCCAATCAAACGTCTGAAATTACAATTCTTCTTATGACAAAAACGAGAGTGTTTATTCGAATGCAGGTTTGTTATTGCTGAATTAAGAATTTATTTATTTAATTTTATTTATTAACGCCCTGATGGGCTTTTACATAGTAATTTAACATAAGTAAGTGCATGCGTACAGTTTAAAAAGGATATACACGAAATAATACAATAAAACGTTTTGAGAAATGAATAGCAAAAAAAATACAAAATAATAATAGTTCCCATACATTAATGACAAATGAATATTTCGTTTATAAGTCTTTTAAATTTTGGCAAATTCATATAAAAGATGTCAATATTTGAGGTGTATTCATTCCCGAGTGTATGTAGGCGAGAAATGGGTGTATGAATGTGGTAGTTGGTAGTGAAATTATTGTTGCAGAAAAGTATATTTTGCCGAGTTGCTCGCTGAGGTACTCTGAAGTTGATAAGGTGCAGGAGTTCACAACAGTCGAATTCGGAGTGAATTATTTTGAACAGAAAAGTTAAGTCGGCTATTTTCCTTCTGTTTTCTAGGGTGTGAATTTTAAGTGTGTTCAAAAGGAATGTGTAATTTATATGTTGAATTGGAATGTGTAGTTTGAAGTTTATGAAACGTAAAAAAATGCGCTGTACGCGTTCAATATTGTTTATGTGGATGAGCTAGTATGGGGACTACACTATAGAGTTGTATTCTAATAGACAGTACGTACTAACGACAGGTAGACCATTTTTATGACTTCTAACGAGTCGAAGTCTTTGAAAGTTCTAAGAATAAATCCCAACATCTTCATACCTTTATTAGCGATTCCATGATCATTGGAAACATTTTGCCTTCAGGTTTTTTTGTCTATACCGACCAGTATGTCGATCAGCTTCAGGCTTTAGGAGCAGCATCCAGCAGTAGCTAGTAAATGGCTTGGTGGTATTACCAATGGCGTACCTGTAGTGTCGCAGTCCCATTGTGGAGGGCGCCGTCCGTCATGCCGAGAATGGCGACAGACAGACAGCCCCGCACGAAGCACGTGCAGCACACGGACAGGTACAGGAGAATTATCTGAGTGTGTCTCGCTCCATAACCCCGAACTAGAAAAAAACCAATCGCATCACATCAGTCTACCTTCATATCAATATTTACCGTCTTAAAAACAGTATTTTAGAAGAACGGTATTTTAGTAACAGAATGCGAAGTGTCTTATGTATCGATATAGAAAAGGTAGTAAATTATCGTTATAACTGTAATAGTATTGGAAAGTGGTGTGGGTTTGGATGATATCAGAACTCGTTCAATCATTTGATTAGCGGGTAAACATTTTGGATTTTCAATAATTTATGGACGATTAATTTAGTCAAACATCATGATATGTCATAATAAAATCGAATAAAAATAATGTTACAGAAATAATGTTTGTTGATCCAAAACAAAATTGATTTTATTTTTTGTTTGATAACGTCACCGTGTTATAAAATAAGTAGAACATTTTTTTTATCATTATAAATATTTGTCTTTAGTTGATTTATTTTTAGCATTTGGCATTGTATCGCCTTTTAGCTACATTCACATGAATTGCGTTCGACGTTTTGTTATTGATATAAAGATGACGTCCCTTTTAGTGGATGAGATTTTTTTCACCTTCACATAATTTCCTGTACATTCAGAGCGTGGCTCGGAACGCGTTTGATTTATATTGCTTTTACTATCGGAGCGACTTTTTTAGTGGCTGCCATTCGCTTGACTTGGGTACAATAGCATTCAGAGCATGCATTACGCTTTGACATTAATTGATTTTATAATGACCGCAAAAGGTCGCTATTAAGGAATAGTGGTTAACATTCGCTTAACTTTGACACAGTATCACTCAAAACATGAATGAACGGGTTCAAAATGTATTACTTTTACGTGACGGCGACCTTTACAGTGATTATTATTCGATTGACTTTGACATATTGAAATTTAGGGCATGAACGCGTTTGAAGTTTATTGATTTAAAAATAGTGATAATCGTAATTGACAGAAAATTGTTTGACTCTGACATAGACAGGTATATACAGAGACGTTAACGGTCAATTCTGTCTTCTTTGGCGCCTGGTGAACTCATTTGAAAACTTTTCCGATTAAAACCATATTCTCCACTCTTTAGTTTTAGAGAGCTCTTCACTATTCAAAACCAAAGAGATGACATTTGGCAAATGACGAAAGCTTCAATTTTACGTTTAGCGACGATACATTGTTTAAAATAATAATTGAATTGTCTGAGTAAAACCTTTTTTCTCTGCCTTCACATTTTCATATTCGTATTTTTCCAAATCATTTTCTCTTTTTGGACATTTAAAGGTTTTTAAGCCACAATAAATATATATATATATATAAAGGGATAATTTATCAGAATACACGTTATTTATTTTACTTGTACTTTGGTAAATTAATAAAAAAAAACAGATAAATCTGATTAAAAAAAAATATTCTGATTTGAAGGAAATACTTCCATATCAACAATAAACAGTAGAATAATATTTCACTGGTAACGACGAACTTCTTCGAAAGCGACTGAGTGGCTACGCCGTAGGAAGCCTGGTACACGTTCTCAGATTTGTAAATTATGCAAATACCCAAGAAAGATAAATTATTGTATCATATAAGTATTTCAAACAAGATAATGCAAATATGATGATGAAATGAATTACGATAAACCAGAAACGATTTTTTAAAAGTTTAGTGACAAACTCCAGGGCCGTTGTGAGATCCGCAAGACCCAGAGGCCGTGCAAACACCATTTTATTTCATATGGTAGAAACATATTTACTAATATTAGTTCGGTAATTAATTACACATTGATGTTGTAAAAAAGAGATAAGCTCTAAACGTTGGTTTTATAAAATTTGAGTAAATTAATATAATTAGTGTTCTTTGTTTCACAACTATTTCAGTATAAATAAAACAAAGCATATTTGCACTTCGTTACAGTGTGATAGATACGCCGGTGGTGAAAATTTTCATTTATTGATTTTCGCCGTGTTTGGGTGACTACTAGATCTGAATAGCCAGGAAATTCTCAACCGCCCGATTTTCCTCGCCACCTTTTTTAGCCTCACCAAAATATCCTAATTGGGTAAACCACAGTCCACTGGCCGCGGGCAGTTGGAGCTGTTCAACTGTAATCACTCACATAAATTAAATTAAATCTTTCATTTGATTAAAAGAAGAACATCTAACAAAGGAGCTATTTGCATTATGTCTCTTACCATTACCGCCTATGTACTAATGGTTGAGAAAATTCAAAAGAAATTTTTACGGTTCCTCTACATGAAAGAGTTTGGTTTTTACCCATGGCTATCTCCAACAGCGTTTATCTCGGGGATGCTGGGTATCTGCAGCCTTAGTTCGAGGAGGGATATAGCATTACCGCTTTTTACTCATAAACTCCTGAACGGTGTATTATTAATACCTGACATCCTGGCGGAAATTGGATTTTATGTCCCTGATAATTTCACGCGAGGCCGCCAACACAAGCTTCTGTTTCTTACCGGGTGCAGAACTTACTTACCAATGGTGATGCCCCTGGGAAGACTAACTAGGTTAATGAACTGCCTCGCAGGAAATTTGGATATTTTTTCACACGAGCTACAACAAGTTTAAGTAAGAACTAGCTATTAGGTTTTATCTATATTATGTACTTCTTGAAAACTATTTTTTTATTGTTTTTAAACTTCTTTTTACTTTAATCTTTGCGTAATTACGATTACCATTTTTGTGTTTTTTGCGATGTTTTGGTGGAAAACCGTTTTTGCAAATATAAAATAAATAGCAAATTATTTCCATGAGAACAGGTGATCCGATACGCACTTACCCCAATTGATACACGAATACAGTATTCTTCAGTACTCTTTATTAAATAATGTTTTTTTCTGTTTTATCATACACACCCCACAAGTCTGCAGTAGCCCGTGGTAATGGTGAGCATTTACACAAACAATTATAAAAATGGTAGTATAATAGTGAACAGATTAATTTATTATTGACTCAAAAACATCAAATTAATTAATACATATACAAATCATAATTTGAACTTAGGAGTAGATCTTATAAAATATAAAACTTAATCAAAAACCTATATTGTTTCAATTCCAAAGAATTTATCCTGATTTTTTAATTACTCATGTTTTCTTTTTGTTTGATTTTGTTATCGGAAAATAATATAACGTACCATCATAGGTGCAAGTAATGGTGTCCGACCGGCCCTGAGGCTGGTGTTATCAGCGTCAATATTAGTACCCGGACTGCCATATCTAGCACGGCCCTGACACATTCATATCACGCATAGCCTAACGAAGTCTGGGAAAGGCTGTTTTTGATAAAATCATTTCATATTTGAATACTAAAAAAAGCATACATATATACCTATTTTACACTTTGGTGAAATTTATATGTAATAACTTTCTTCAAAATAAATTTGCCATGAACTTTAATTTTTTTTATAGAGAAAGTAAAGTACAATTTTTTAATTGTCCAAAATATAAGCGTTAAAAAAAACGAAAGAGAAAATTATCCGAAAAATTAGATGATCAAAAATTAGGATATAGGTTCGGCTTGGTTAGAATCATTTTATTTACGTACGAAATTGCTTCTTACGCGGTATTGCATGGAGATTAGGGCGAGAAAGAGGCCATTATTCATATGACGAAATTGAACAATTATTAAAAATGTCTTCATTAGAAAAGCGCAGGAAAGACTTAGATTTAACTTTCATTTACAAAATTATTAATTGTTTTATTGACTCATCTTCTCTGTTGCAACTTATCCAGTTCAAAATTCCTTACCGTAGACTCAGAAACAATGAATTACTGTTCCTCAATCATCACAATACTAATTATGGGTATAATTCTCCAATGTCCAGAATGCCAAGACTTGTTAACTTAAGCCATGGTCTTGAAATTTTTGGTAGCAGTCTAAATGATTTTCGTCATTCTTTACGACTCTACCAAAAATTTGACTAGACCATGTCTTGAATGTTCTCTCTTATGTTTATTTTGCCTTATTTTTGTCATCGCTACATTTATTATTATGTATATGCTATTCCTTCTCTGTTGCTCTTTTTTCCATTTCGTGTTTTATACGTATTTTTTGTAATTGGACTTTAGTCCGTTAATTTATGAATAAATAAATAGATTTCACTTTGTTTTGACTCGGCTTGGCTTGGTTAGGATCATTTCGTTTCGTTTCGTTTCAACCTGACCTAACCTTACCTAACCCGACCTCACCTAACCCGACTCAACCCGACCCAATCTAACCTAGCCAAACCCAACCTAACCTGACCTAACAAATTAACCTAACGGGATACATATATTATGCTCTCTGGGACGAGCTTGCTTATTTTTATCGGAGATAGATATAATAACATATTAAAAAAATGTCTAAATGCAAACTCCGTAAAAAAACCTATCACTTTGCGAGCCAATGGGAGGGGTTGAAACTTGTAAGCACTTTTCTCTTGCGTCGTCCCACCGATTGATCTGAAAATATGGTTTTGAATTATTTTATATAATCTTAACGGGATTCGAACAAATATTCAGAAAAAAACAAGCGATTTTTTTTTCCTCTTATGAACAAATGCAAGGGGTTGGCATTGGAAGGCATTTTTCTCTGGCGCCATCGCACCAATTGGTTTGTTAATTTGTATTTCCACTACGTTTAATCGTTTGAACGAGATCAATACAAAATACTACTACATGAGAACTCCGTGAAGAAATATATCACTTTGCGGGCCATAGAGAGGGGTTGGAATTACTCACCACTTTTCTCTGGCGCTAGGAAACCGATCGATCTGAAAATTCGGATTCATCAGATCTTTTTATCAATTCTAAAACCATTTGTCCATCGATATCCATGTCCATTTACCCATCGTCAATGAAATCTATCCATCCATCTTCATCTAACTCCATCAACCAATTCTATTTATCCTTCCAAATCCAAATCTAAATCCAAATCCATCAATCAATATCAGAAATTCAAATTTAAATTCGAACTCTTCTATTTATTCAAATACATTTAAACATTGAGATTCAAATATAATTCCAAATTTACATCTATCTTAATCAGAAATTTATCCATTTTAATCCAAATACTTCCATCAAAATCCAAATCAAAATTCTAATTCATCCATCTTCATTCAAATCCAGATCCATCCATCTAAACGAATATATCCAAATCAAATCCATCCTTCATTCATTCATCTTAATCCAAATGCAAATTCAAATCCATCTTTCTAAATTCAAATTAAATTCCCAAATTAAATGTTAATTTACATCCAAATCTAAATCCTTAACTAATTGAATTCGAAATCCTTCCTTCCAAATCTATAAATCCAAATCCAAATAGAATTCCAAATCATATTCAAATCCATACAAATTAATCCATCTAAATCTAAAACTATTCATCCATAGTTATCCAACGTTTTCCAGTCATCGAAACAAAAATTAATTCATCCATCGCCTTCAAAAGTCATCCATCCATCGTTATCCAAACCCACCAATCAAAATCCATTCATCCATTCAAATCCAAATCAAAATCTATCCATCCAAACCCAAAATCAAAATCGAAATTCTAATACTTCCGTCTTAATCTAAATCCAAATCCATCTTTATCTATTTTTATCCATCTATCTTTTCAAATCCAAAATCATTAACTTTTTGATGTGCAAGTCTATCAATCCAAATTCTGCATCCGCCCAAATCTAAATACAAATCCATCCATTCAAATTCAAATGAAAACCAATCCATCCAAATCCAAATTGAAATCGAAATTCTTATTCATCCATCTAAATACAAATCAAAATCCTAAAACCTCAATCCATCGTTATCAGAGTTGTATGAAGCACGATAAATTCGATCCAGTGCGATTTTGAATTTTCGCGCTAGTTAAAAATCTATTTATTATGGTGTAATATTTTGTCTATTTGCCCCCCTGAAAAGCCAAAAATTGGGAGCAAAACGACCCGGACTGAAACGGCCAGGAGAATTATTAAACGTTTGACCGCGAAACAGAGTGAATATTAGAGTTTTTACAGTAGAGCCGAATAGAGCAGTTAACGTTTTTAGAGTCAATACAGTATTTACCGCCCATAGGCGAAATAGCAAATTGAATTAAATATTGCGATGGATAATCCGAGTCGCTACGATCCCTGGCAGCCGCCGTCGAGGAGCGAATTAGCGAGATTTCTCAACCATCAGACTGGACGGAAGGACTCCGAGCGCGCAGGATCCACGCATTTTCCAGTATCGGTGATAATCGAACAATTTAATATAAACGTTTGTCTCTACGAGTACCCAATTCTAACGTTATCCACCAAGTTAATCAAGCTTTTCCAGGGCGTAGAATCAATATTCTCAAATGAAATATGTATTATTATAATAAATGCCTCAAACCCTGTCCAGTTAGCGACACTTAACACTGGTGCTTTCCAACGTAAGGGCTTGCTTTTGAGAGTCTTCTTTTTTTATAGTGTAATCTGTTTATTGAATATAAGCTGTAATTTTGTATTTATTTCCAAAAATAAGTGTTTAAGTAGGGAAAAATAACGTGTTTGATTCTCATCGCCGATTGCGCAATATTAATAAATAAATATAAACGTATTGTTTGTTGCGCAATCATATAAAAATAATACACATTTTTGATTTGCATCGTTAATTGCATTTCATCATTTTAAATAGTAAATGGATATTAAGCTTAGATTAATTAAATAATGTAGATACGTTACTTAGACAACGCGTCTGGTTGCACTAAACCAAGTCAACGAGACATACCTTCGAAACACGCTTCATATAGCTATCTCTTCCGCACACGCATATTCTTTGAATGGCTATCTTTTTCATACGCGGGTGAAACATTTAGTGGTGCTACATTTTCGTAAGATTTGTATGAAGATGACGTGTCTTGTATTTTATGTCTATGTGTAAGTTACGCCATAATTTAAAAAATGACACGACGTTTATTCGCGTCGCGATTGCGCAATCCTTTGAATAGACATTTGTAACACCTGCAGTGGAATTGGACGGGAATTGTTACGTTTATACGAGACACTTGGAGTGAATCTCTTTTTTCCCATTTTGTGTTGTGTTTATTTTGTAATTGGACAATAGTCCGTTAATTTATAAATAAATCTCATCAGAGCAGAGGAGTTACAAAACTATTCATTGCGAAATTGTTGTCAGGGTTTTTGTTTTTTGTTCTTAAACTTCAAGAAACACTTTCGTGCCTAATAATTATACTCGTGTTTTGAAACAATATTCACTTATTCCGGCTTCTTGAATTTACCGTTTTAAATTCCCCGCCATTGAATTGAAACTGAGTTTATATATAGCTAAATTAAATTTGTTTACGATTATAGGAGCCTGAATACGATTTCAGAAAAGCATAATTGTTAACATAGACTCCTTGACCCTACTAAAAATATGGAAAAATAGGATTAGGTTTACAAAAACCATTGGATTTATTTAGTAAATAATCGAATAAGTAAAAAAACCGAGATAACAAATGGATATTAAGGGACCATTTTTAGATTTGATACGCCGTGGCTAAAATACGTATTTGGTCAATGATAACGGATCGTCTTCTCTGCATACCCTCGTGGTGAAACTACCGATGGCTAGTTAATTTAATCGTGTGTATAAGTGTCAGCTGTCAAATTCCTCCATTCCCGCTTTAAACATCTTTCCCGCGGGAAATATCTTCCTTTGCTAGGATGTTAGGCGCGCCCCGTTGCCGACCATAAATACAAATTATAATACGCCTAAATAGGCGTCATACAAGTTAAGTCGGTAATTACTCCTCGTTCAGATAACTTTAAAAAATTTAGATGACAACGAAGATAATGATCAAGAAAACACAGATTGCACAATGGACGGTAATTCATAGAATAGTAAACATTAACTGACGAATTCGCCTGCGTCCCGACTATATCTCGCGAATTAACAGAAGTTAGTAAACTAACTAAACTAACTAACCATCACGCCTCCGTTTCTCCGCAGGGGTAGGCAGAGAGGACGGACCGCCATACAGCTGTCTTGGCACACACTCCTTGCTTCATTCACATTCATAAATCGTCATAAACGTACTCTTCTGTTATTCTGACCCTTCACAGGACCCGATTCAAGTATTTGATTTACTTGATCGTGTCATATCTTCTTCGGGCGTTCTCGACTTCTTCTTCCATTCACTTTTCCATCATATATTCTTTTCACACTCTTCTTAGTTCATTCGCTCTACTTGCCTAAACCATCAAAGCCTCCGTTTCTTGATCCTATTCATTACGTTTAAATCAGCCTTACATTCTTTCCGGATATCTACATTTTTAAACGGTCATACATGGTTTTACCGCACATACGTCTCCGGGATCTCATTTTCAGAGCATTCAGTCGACTTTCATCCTTCCTCTGCCAGTTCCGTGCCTCACCGTCATTCATCAGGGCTTGCATAAACACTCCATTGTGGATTGCTAGCTTCGCTTCTTTGGACGATTTCTTATATGTGCCAACAGCGTTTAGTCCTTCATTAATAGAGTTTCCTGCATTCACCCTTGTTTCAATATCGTTACCAGCCTTTCGGTCTCTCGTAAACATACTTCCTTAATACACAAACTCATCAACTTGCTTCAAGTATTCATGATTCACAAATATATTGAACTCTGTTCGCGTACTCTCTCTTTCAAACACCATGACTTTAGACTCACTCACATTCATCATAAACTCATTCTGCATATATACTTGGTTCACCAGAAGTAAATGACAGATAAATAAATCTTTGGAGCTTTCTCTATATTGACTGGGTAAAAGTAAGCCTTTATTATTAAAATTATTATTTAAATATTAAAGTTGTGCAAGAAGAATTGTTACGTAGTTACCTTTAGTCCTTAACACCCAAGTAGATGTGTTTTAAGTTTGGAATGACATTCAAAGATTCACCACTTTATAATTGGAAATAACAAAAGTAATCAATTAATGGCGTGGGAATATGTTGCTAACGTCACGCTTCTGCGCTCGGGTTTCTTAACCTGAGTTCTGAATATCTGTATTCAGGGGTGCCAATTCGGCAGCCTGAGTATTTCGCACGGCCTTATGCGCATCGTATAACAGTTACCATCCGACAGGCCTACTGGCCAGACGTCTCCAGCTGATCGACATTTCATAAGTCTACAGTGGTTCTGTATTGCACAACATTTTTGTATCATATTGTCATTCCTTTTGAACCGTATTAGTTTGCTAACTATCCAATATAACGTTACAGTTACTTTTCGACCGGCCGACGATCCGGACGGCTCCAGCCGAGCTATATCTCCTCAATCCACAGTTACCATCCGACGGGCCTACTGGCCAGACGTCTCCAGCTGATCGACATTTCATAGTCTACAGTGGTTCTGTATTGCACAATATTTTTGTATCATATTGTCATTCCTTTTGAACCGTATTAGTTTGCTAACTATCCAATATAACGTTACAGTTACCATCCGACGGGCCTACTTGCCAGACGTCTCCAGCTGATCGACATTTCATAACTCTACAGTGGTTCTGTATTGCATAACATATTTGTATCATATTGTCATTCCTTTTGAACCGTATTAGTTTGCTAACTATCCAATATAACGTTACAGTTACCATCCGACGGGCCTACTTGCCAGACGTCTCCAGCTGATCGACATTTCATAACTCTACAGTGTTTCTGTATTGCGCAATATTTTTGTATCATATTGTCATTCCTTTTGAACCGTATTAGCTTGCTAACTATCCAATATAACGTTACAGTTACCTTTCGACCGGCCGACGAGCCAGACGTCTCCAGCTGATCGACATTTCAGCACTCCAAAGTGGTTCCGTATTGCATAACATTTTATTTCGTGTTGTCATTCCTTTTGAACCATATTAGTTTGCTAATTATTCAATTTAACGTATTATTTTACCATCCGACGGGCCTACTGGCCAGACGTCTCCAGCTGATCGACATTTCAGCACTCCAAAGTGGTTCCGTATTGCATAACATTTTATATCGTGTTGTCATTCCTTTTGAACCATATTAGTTTGCTAATTATTCAATTTAACGTATTATTTTACCATCCGACGGGCCTACTGGCCAGACGTCTCCAGCTGATCGACATTTCAGCACTCCAAAGTGGTTCCGTATTGCATAACATTTTATATCGTGTTGTCATTCCTTTTGAACCATATTAGTTTGCTAATTATTCAATTTAACGTATTATTTTACCATCCGACGGGCCTACTGGCCAGACGTCTCCAGCTGATCGACATTTCAGCACTCCAAAGTGGTTCCGTATTGCATAACATTTTATATCGTGTTGTCATTCCTTTTGAACCATATTAGTTTGCTAATTATTCAATTTAACGTATTATTTTACCATCCGACGGGCCTACTGGCCAGACGTCTCCAGCTGATCGACATTTCAGCACTCCAAAGTGGTTCCGTATTGCATAACATTTTATATCGTGTTGTCATTCCTTTTGAACCATATTAGTTTGCTAATTATTCAATTTAACGTGATAATTCTTTTCCGACGGCCCTACTGTTCAGGCGCTACATTTCATTACGCCACAGCGTTCTGTATTACATAACATATTTTGTATCATATTGTCATTCCTTTTGAACCGTATTAGTTTGCTAACTATTCAGTTTAACGTGATACTTACCTTATTGCATAATATTTTGTTTCATATCGTCATTCCTTTTGAACCGTATTAGTTTGCTAACTATTCAATTTAACGTGATAATTCTTTTCCGACGGCCCTACTGTTCAGGCGCTACATTTCATTACGCCACCGCGTACTGTATTACATATTTTGTTTCATACCGTCATTCCTTTTGAACCGTATTGTTTTGCTAACTATTTAGTTTAACGTGATAATTCTTTTATTACGACCTTACTGTTCGGGTGCTACACTTTTCATTACGCCACAGCGTTCCGTATTGCATAATATTTTATTTAGTATCGTCATTCTTATTAAATCACATCGTTTTTGGATTAGTGAAATAAATTCATAAACATGATATTACCACGAGATCGCCTCTAGGCGTTCTTTGCTGCGTTATCACCCGTGCGGGCACATATCACGTCCTTTTCTCGTCCATGGTTACATACACGGGATATCACGATTCGTTAGGATCTTACATAGCCTCTGTGAGCCAGCTTGGTGTGAGCTACTTGATCATGCCAGTATTCGGCCGGGCCATGTATTTCTTGCTCGTGGCTACGAGCTCAAGAAACATTACTCGTGGCGACGAGGAACGCGGGCAGTTTGGCCAACTGCCCCGTGGGGACAATGGGACAACTAGTATCCCTGACCCGTGGGGACAATGGGACAATTAGTATCCCTGACCCGTGGGGACAATCAGTATCCCTGACCCGTGGGGACAATGGGACAACTAGTATCCCTGACCCGTGGGGACAATCAGTATCCCTGACCCGTGGGGACAATGGGACAACTAGTATCCCTGACCCGTGGGGACAATGGGACAATTAGTATCCCTGACCCGTGGGGACAATGGGACAATCAGTATCCCTGACCCGTGGGGACAATCAGTATCCCCGACCCGGGGACTATCAATATCCCGGAAGCCGAGTATACTCGGCTCGCACTATACTATTTACACACACACCCATACATACTCGTAATACATTTTTCTTTGTACTTATATTAATAAATTGGGTTTTTTATGCCGAAAGGCTTTTTCCCAGAATATGATGTTTTTATTTCCTAAAACTTGATCTAGTAACATTACCTTGATATACCAGCATTAATCTTTTTATTTTTTAGCTTCAGAATACACAAAATTGGGAGAGCGATTTACCCCTGAATCTTACTCTCTTTTGTACGACATAACACGTCGTACGCATACTACACAACAAGAATCATCGATCGAGAATGTGCTGTACTTTTATGCCCGCTGAAAGGCGAGCTCTCGATGCATGGCCTTTCGGTCGTGTCGGCGGCTTAGATGAATTAAACAATGTAGATACGTTACTGAGACAATGCGCGTGAATGCACAAAAAAACATTCGTCCGACACAGACAAGCTGTTACCAGCTGTCACAAACGCGTCGTTGTAGGCTCTTGTCCAAGTAAAAATGCTAATGAGCGTGACTCGCGCGGGTGACTCCGCCGCGTGTTCCTTAACGCCGTGTTGTCCGCGCCCTCTTCGAGAGGGCGGGCCTCCGTCGTTCGGAGGGTCTCTCGTCGGAGCCCTCCGACGGTGGTGCAGCTCCCTGGTTGATCCTGCCAGTAATCATATGCTTGTCTCAAAGACTAAGCCATGCAAGTCTCAGTAAAAGCCGAATTAAGGGTCCATCCTACCAAATACAAATTCAAATTCATTCTTCCATCCAAAAACAAATGCAAACCCGTCCAACCAAATCCATCTATACATTCGAATTCAAATCCAAATCTATCCTATCTATTCAATACATCCATCGAAATCCAAATACAAAAACATTCACCAAAATGCAAATCCAAAATTCGAATTCTAATTGAAATCAAAATTAAATCCATCTATTTAAATACAATACCATTTATCCATCGCTATTAAAATCAAATCCAAACCAATCCATCCAAATCAAAAATCAAAATCAAAATCCATCCATCCAAATCCAAATCGAAATCGAAATTGAAATCGAAATTGAAATCGAAATCGAAATCTAAATTCTAATTCATTCATCTTAATCCAAATCCAAATCCAAATCCAAATCCAAATCCAAATCCAAATTCAAATCCAAATTAATCCATCCAAATCTATCCATTTAAATTCAAAAGCATTTATTTATCCTCTTTATCCAAGTCCACGCATCCAAATACATCCATCCAAATCTAAATTTAATTTCAAATCCTTCCAAATCCATCCATTTAATTCCAAAACCATTCATCCATCTTTATCCATTCAGTTCCTAATAGCGGAGACACGTCAGTGTTGTTGGTAGATAGGTATACCCTTACTTTCACTAAGTGCATATTTTAGCAATTAGTTTTACAAATAAACCTCTTGTTACCCAAATAGCAATATTACAGAAATTAACTTCTATTTTCAACATAAAATCAAAAAAAAATCAAAAATAAAATAATCACTTCTGAAAGCGGGATAGTGTGCGGAAATTATTTAATTCATTTAAGCGGAAATCAATTTATTGTAAGGTATGTTGCTATGTCATATTATAGTGGTAGGCCGAGACAACAAATATTACTATTCGTTGTAACAGGTTATTTGTAACAAGTCACTTATTTCTTTGAGATCATTTGGAAAGCCGGCAGCATTTTCGAACTAAATGAAAGGTCATTAAAATTATTTCATTAATTTTTAACAACACTATTTGTTTAGATCAGTGGTCCCCACCCATGAGCCGCGGTCCGGTACCGGGCCGTGGACCAAATGGTACTGGGCCGCGGTAAAATTATCGAACGCTGACCGGTCCATGGCGACAAAAAGGTTGGGGGCCACTGGTTTAGATGATCGCATCAGTAAAATCGACAAATTTCAGTAATTCACCGTAAAGTATTTGTCTAGACAATCTGCAGCAACTTCACACTGATGCATTTCGTCGACTAATATTCCTCAGCTGTCAGTTGTCAGCTCTCGGTTTTGATCGTGTTTTTAAACTATTTTCAGTGAAAACGGACCGATTCCTTAACGACAAGCTAAAGGTTTGTTGTTTCTACGTAACCCTGTTGAAATAAGAAACAAAGAATGTGAGGAAAATGCAGATTATTTATCAGTAAGTATCTTTTCCTTCTACGAATTTGCTTTATATTTTTCGCCTTTTATTCTAGTACTTAGTTATGCTGATTTGTTTTCTTGTCTTCTCGCATACAGATGAATTATAAAGCATTAGCACTTATCTAAAAAATATTGACATTATTCATGTTTTAAAAACCCAACCTCAATGTAAATCCTAATCAAAATACAAATCCAATACCAAATCCATAAAATTACATATCAATCCATTAAAATTAAAAACCATTTATCGTTATTCAATAGGTTAGGTTTTTTTTTTTTTTTTCACTGAAGTGTTCTATTATTTACCTTGCTTATTATTTATCAAGGTTTGTTTAACTATTTTATTTGAATTGTAAGCTATTAATTTGACTTTTTCATGCATGAGGGGATGGGTAGGGGTCATGCAATTAAGAATGGGGGGAGGTATAGGTTGGGTTATTGGGACTGTCTAATATCTAACTATCTACATGGGCTATTGACAGCTCCAACATTTGTTTAACAGCGTGAGGGAACCATGTAAAACCTCAGCCGGAGCAGTTTATAAAATCTGAAAAGTAATGTGGATGTTCCGTTAATATGATAATTGCTTAACATCTTAGCCGAACCATAGTTTGGGTAGGAAGTGTTCTTATGGGATCTGCTGTCCGTGCTTTTCTTGTTAATTTTATGCTGAGTGAATTTCGACCGTGCTAACAATAGACAATTTTGGTTAAATTTATTGAAGAGAAATTATTATTTTATTATTGCAATGTTTGTGTTGTAAACCTAATAAGTGAGACTGAAATGAGTTTCTGTTGAAGACTGTTTGAACATTGACCGCGCTAAAGATTGTCAAAAGTTATAATTTTATTAAAGGCATATTGACAAATTTTTACTTATTTTGTTCTTTGATTTTACTAATGATATGTTTTGCAAATTAATGAAGATTTTGGTTAGGTTAGGTTAGGTTTTTTTTAGATTATATCCGATTTGTCGGTATTGATCACACTATCTGTAGCGGATTGGCATCTTTGTGTATTCAACTGTCTGATTTTAATTTTTTCTCCCATTTTTGCTGTGAACTTTCTCATTCGTACACACGATTTTATTTGCAATATTTCCTACTCGTAGTTTGTGTGGTCGATAGATCTTTCAATTTCTCTTCTGTAGAGTGGACATTCATGAGTTCCAGACCTATGTCTTGATGGAGCTGAGGTCTTTCTTTTTCTGTTTTCGTTGACGCATGAACCGCATTTTATTTCATCAACTTTGTCCTTGTTCTGACACTCTGAAAATGTATGTTTTCCGGCGCAGTGCCAACATCTGGTCTCTTTATCACAGTGTTTTTTCAGGTGTCCAAACCCATGGCAGTTCATGCACTGCATTGTTGAAATAAAATTTTCGGCGCTGACCCTTTGGTATTCAATATTCACTCGACACATGTTGACGATCTTTTTTCAAAGCTTAGGGCTCGTTTCGATAACAACGTTTGTGAGGTGCAGGTTTTTATTTTTTTGCAGAAATAATACTTTTGAAACCTCCTTAAGGCCAGAAAGTTCTTCATTCTGGTCTTCGATTATTTCTATGATTTCTGCGCCGTTTAACCCTCTTTGAACACATTTGAGAATAATTTTAGGGTTCCTTTTCTGGGCGCAGGTTGCAGAAACTTTATCCGATGACAGAGCTTTGACTATCGTCTCCGCGTCTTTTTTCTTTTCGCAGCTGATGATTGTCCGACCTTTTGTAGATTGCCTGATGTTGGTGATCCCAACTTTCAGCTTCCGTGGGTCAAGCATCTTCTTCACTTCCTTTAACACCTCAGAACTATCCTTTTCATCTTTGTGGCAGACGACCACTGCATGTCTTGGAGGAGGAAGTGGTGGAAACCTTCTTTCCAAATCTGTTTCTTCCTTTTCTTTTTCAGGGCTCGGCTTGTTCCAAGGTGAATTTGGTTGTGACACCTTTTCCTCAATTCTCTTGATTTGTTCCGCCATTGAATTTATGGTGAGCATCATGTTTGTACTAGGTATTTCTTGCGAGAGGCTGTCTTTTTTAACGAGTTGAATTATTTTTTCGGTAGCGCTGATAATTTCTTGTGACTTTGCTTTCCGAAGAATTGTTTCGCACAGTTTGATGATCTTATCTTCCCGATTTCCATCTACCGATCATTTTGGGTTTTAGTAAAATCTGGCATAAGATCGAACATTATGTCGGCTTGCGAGTTCAATTTTGTGGGTGAGCGAGACATTTTTATTTACAAAAAAAAAAAAGAGAACTGATTCTTTCGGAACTTCACTTTATACTGCCGTTTGAACTGATTTGAAGGGTTGCCATCCAAAAAAAAGAAGTTATTTTGACTGGATTTCCGTAATGGCAACAAATAATATTTTGACAGCAATGATGCTAAGATGGTGGCGCTTGAGAATTTAAAAGATAAAGTATGCAAATAATCCGCGAATTGAGTCTAAAAATGAAACGAAATAAAGCGCTGTCACAAAGGATTTTATTTGAAGGGAAGCAAATTGAAACCAAAATGGGATTGAGAACTCCCGCAGTCGCCAGAAGGACGCCGTAAAATGTGCCTCTACTGACGAAAATTTGAGAAATGAACACTGACGCAAATAATCTGAAAAGCGTGCAGAGAAGGAACAAAAACAAAAACAAAGTATGATGTATTAGTAGTGAAAGTAAGAATCGACCGGCAAAGAAAAAATGTCTCACCGAGAACTGCTTCTTTCGGAACTTCACTTGATACTGCCGTTTGAACTGATTTGAAGGGTTGCCATCCAAAAAAAAAGAAGTTATTTTGACTGAATTTCCGTAATGGCAACAAATAATATTTTGACAGCAATGATGCTAAGATGGCGGCACTTGATACTCGGTAAGATTAGGTTAGGTTAGGTTAGGTTAGGTTAGGTTAGGTTAAGTTAGGTTAAGTTAGGTTAAGTTAGGTTAAGTTAGGTTAGGTTTTTTTTTTTTTTTCAAGAATGTTCGGACTATGATTGACCATGCTTATTATTTATCAAGGTTTATTTTCAACTTTTCTCTTAAATCTAAGCTCTATTCTTTTGCTCTTTAATTTGGATAGGATTGCATGAGTTTACTTGTGTGTGAGTTTTTGAATTTAGGAAGGGAAGTTTGGGATCATGGACTATCTTACTGTTCTAACATTCGTTTTACAGCTGGAGGGAACCATGAGAAACCTCAGCCAGATAAGTGTTGTTGATTCTGTAAATAAGAATGTTGGATGCTTTGTAATGAAGATAATTGCTTATCTTTTACTCAGCCAGGTTAGGTTAGGTTAGGTTAGGTTAGGTTAGGTTTTTTATTTTTTTTTTTTTTCCTTGAGTGTTCTATAATTTACCTTGCTTATTATTTGTCAAGGTTTGTTTTACTATTTAATTTGAATTGGAAGCTATTGATTTGACTTTTTCATGCATGAGGGGATGGGTAGGGGGTCATGCAATTTAGGATGTGGAGAGGTATAGGTTGGGTTATTGGGACTGTCTGATATCTGATCTACATGGGCTATTTACTGCTCCAACATTTGTTTAACAGCGTGAGGGAACCATGTAAAACCTCAGCCGGAGCATTTTATAAAGTCTGAAAAATAATGTGGACGTTCGGTTAAGATGATAATTACTTAACATCTTAGCCGAACCATAGTTTGGGTAGGAAGTGTTCTTTTGGATCTGCTGTTCGTGCTTTTATTGTTATTTTTATACTGAGTGAATTTCGACCGTACTATAGAAAATTTTTGTTAATTTATTAAAGAGAAATTTTGTCAAGTTATTATTTAAAAAAAAGATTGTCAAAGTTATTATTGTATTTAAGGCATATTGAAAATTTTTTACTTATTCTGATCTTTGATTTTACTAATGACATGTTCTGCAAATTTAATGAAAATTTTTCGAAGAGGTATAACTTTTATGACATCTGGAATGTCAGTAAAATTTATATCTCTCCTTTGGCATTCTTTGGTTATTTGCCATCTTTCCTTCGTGAACATCGGGCACTCTAGTAACAGATGTTCCACTGTTTGTTCCGTTAGTTTGTCGCAAGGACATGCCGGACTATCTTTCAGCTTAAATCTGTGAAGGTAGGATAGGTTCGCTCCATGACCGGTTAGGATTTGTGTTAGTTCGAAAGTTGGAGTTGTCTTTTTTCCAAACTCTTTGGCTTCTTCTATGCTCCTGAAAAATAGCCGTGTTCCTTTACCTGTGTCAGAGTTTTTATACCTTTGATCCCATTCTTCAAGAATTTTCTCCTTTATTTTGAACTTCGCATAGCTCAGTGGGAAGTCTGCATAGAGTTTTTGTGTCTTGGTCTTTAATGCAGCGTCTTTTGCTAGCTCGTCTGCTCTTTCGTTTCCATGGATTCCATTGTGCCCGCGTATCCACAGAAACTTACAGGCAGATCCTCTTTCTCTCAAAAGTTTGGCTGAACACTGTATATTGAAGACCATTGGGTTAGTTGGTGTCCCGGACTCTAGTGCGTGGGCGGCGCTTTGTGAGTCTGTCAAGACATTAATTTTCACCCATTGCTTTTGCTGTTTGTTGACCCACTCGAGTGCTTGCATTATTGCGAAAAGCTCTGCTTGAAAAACTGAGCAGTAATCAGCCAAGGGCAGTTTCCTTGCTGTTATTTCTCCGCTAGCATTGAACACAGCGTAGGCCGCACCCACTTTTCCTCCAGTTTTACTTCCATCTGTGTAGATATCTATTTCGTTCTCTTCGAAGGAGTTTCTCTCGTATGTTCCTGGAAAGATGACATTTTCTCCAATTTGTTTACTAGGATGAGGTAGATGAGTGACATTCACAATTCCCTGGTACTTTCTATCGTCAGGTAGTAGATGTAATGTTCTGCTTCTTTTCGTCTCACCTATAAGTCTGAGTTCTTTGAGCTTTAGGTCCATAGGAGTTAGTCTTCCTATTGCTTGCACGGAGGTAAGGGACGTAGTGCGGTAAGCTTTGCATATTCTGATGCCGATGGCCCTTTGGACTCTGTCTAGCTTTCTGCGAATATTTTGTCGTTTTGCAGCTGATGCCCACACAGTCGCGGCGTACGTTATTATCGGTTCGACTACTCCTATGTAGATTGTCCTTACTATTTCGGAACTCAGACCCCATGTAGGTTTCGCCATAAATGCAAGTTTCTTGGTAATATTGACAGCTTTTTGGCATACCATGTCCACGTGCTTGGTCCAGTTTAGCTTGTCATCTATGACGATCCCAAGAATTTTGCAATCTCTAGAGAGTGGAACAGTTTTGCCATTCATCATGACGTTTGGTGGAGGCGTTTTCCTCTTGCTGATGAATAATGCTTTTGTTTTTTCCTCGGAGAATTGCAGTTTGACTTTTTCTCCCCAGTCTGTTATTAAGGAGAGGGTATCTTTAATTATTTTCTGTAGTTCTGCTACATCTTCATGTGTTATTATGACTAAAACGTCGTCAGCAAATGCTTGTATGCGTACGTTAGAGTTGAATTTAAGTTGTAGCAGTTCGTCCAGAACTATGTTCCATAGAATCGGTCCACAGGCAGATCCTTGTATACAGCCCTTGTTCGAGTGTTTTTGTGCCCATGCGCCTGCGTAAATTGTCTCTACCATTCTGTCCGACAGGTAGTCTTTGAAGACTTTGTATATGTTTAGTGGACAGTCTTTTTTGGCTAGTTGCATTTTTAGGTGGGGCCACCACGCGTTGTCGAATGCCCCCTTTATGTCCAATGATATTAGGCATGCGTGGAATCCTTTTTTATTCGCTTTCTTGATGTGATTAACAGCATCAAGCATTGCGTCTTCCGTGCTTTTTTGTTGCGTGAACCCGTATTGGTTTGAATTAAGCTTCTCTTTGGTGTTGAAGTGCCAGGTTACTCTCTTGATGAGTAATTTTTCTAGTACCTTGCCAAATACCGGGAGCAGACCTATCGGTCGGTATGATGAGACATTACCGTAGTCTTCTTTTCCTGGCTTTGGAATTACCTTAATTCTGGCGACCTTCCAAAGGATTGGGAAGCAGCCAATTCGGAGACACGTGTTATATAATGCCATAAAAATTTCTGGGAGACTTTCGAACGCTTTCTGACATATGTCTGCTGTAAAGTGATCTCTTCCTGGGGACTTTTTTGTATCTATTGAGGCCAGTGTTTTCCTTATTTCGGATGTCGTAAACGGGGGGTCAATTTCGCTAAGGCGGTCTTCTTCCTCATTATTCCGTATACGTGTCGGTTCCAATGTTTCACAGGCTGGGGAGTCATTAGGAAAGAAATGATCTAAAAGTGTGGAAGCCGTCTCTTGGGCTGACGTCGTTGACAATGTATTGAATCGTAGCGTTTCTGGTGGTGACTTTTGAGTTGCTTTAAGAACTCGGAGTACCGTGGTCCAGACTGTATCTTTTCCTTGGCTGCTGCAGAATTCTTTCCAGTTTTGGATTTTTGCAGCAGCTATTTCCTCTTTGTAGCGTTCTCTCAGCTCGAGGTATGCTGGTAGTGTGACCGCATCTCTTCTTGCTGGTCCTGAGTTCATCAGCTTCCTCTTTGCGGCGAGAACATCTTTCTTCAGCTTTTCCAATTTGTCATTCCACCAGGGGCAGATTTTTTGTCTAGACTTTTTCAGTGGGGGGATTGCCGTTCTGCATGCATCCGATATGGCATCCATGAGGACTGAAACTTGTCTGTTGAGGGTACCGGATTGATCATTCGACTCAATCGCCTGGACTGTTATTCTCTTGCCTTCGACGTTGGATTTTAGTGTCTTGTCGAATTCCATCCAATTTGCCTTACTGGTCTTGTATAAGAATGTTGATTTTGGAATTTCTTCTGTGGATGATTTATTGAAGTACGCATTAAAAGTAATTCCATTGTGATCAGACATGGCAGCAATTCTTCTGTCAACTTTCCAGTTCTTTATGAGTCCAATTGCACTGTCGGAACACAAGGTTATGTCGATCACGCTGCTTAATATCGCGTTTTGTCGAACAGTTTCAAATGTCGGAGTTGTTCCTTCATTGACGATATGCAATTTTTTCTGGGCAATGAAGTCGCTTAGTTTGTCACCTCTTCTGTCTGTCTTCTTGCTTCCCCACCAGATGCTTTTGGCATTTGCGTCCGCGCCGATGATGATTTTCTTGTTATTTGCGTCTATTAGCCTGCTCAATTTTTCTAGGCTGACGTCGATATCTTCATTCGGGGGACAATATATTGAACCTATTACTAGTGGGGTTCCCTGGAATTGCGCTTCAATAAATATATTACAGTTGTTACTGAATTTGTGGAGGAGGATACATGAGTCAGCGATGTTTTTATTCAATACTATTATTGCCGCCTTGACTGGGCTGTCCACACTTGATTTCTGAAAGATGGGTCCATTGTAGGCTGATTTATTGATTTTTCCCGTATTTCCCGTATACGGCTCCTGTATAATAACGATGTCTACTTTGCTGTTAATTGCGTTTTGCAAAAAGTTGACGGTAGCAGCTTCACACCTCTGAAGGTTTGCCTGAGCAAACTTGATACCATTATGGCTGTCCATAATCAACCATGGCCCTGTATTTGTCTACGTTCCTCTTGTAGATGGGGCATTCCATCGATTGTGCCATGTGCAATTTATGCATGTTTCAAGGTATCCTTGTAAAGGAGTTCCATGGCTTTATTGGTCTCTGTGTTTTCTTTGTCGATTTGTCTTGCTTTTTTATCCGGAATTGTCTTCTCTGGTCCAGTATCAAAAGGAGCTAGTTCAATATTCGGAGGATCTTGCGAAGGTCCAGCGCTATCGTAAACTTTCACCGGCGTTCTATGCATTTTTTATACAAAACAGGAAGTACATGGATGGTGGTAGTAATTCATAAAATATCAATCGCAAGTGCAACCTGCAATGCCGGCCGTAAAAAACTGAAATAAATGCTAAATGCTTTTGTTGAAATAAACGCTTGGAGAACTGTTTTAAAGACACTCACCGCATCGATGATCATCGAGATCGGAAGAACACTTTGTTCGTGCGCAACCCGTCCAAACTATTCAGTCCGACATGAAAACAAACTTTCAGATCGATCGAGCGACGACGCCTGAGAAAAGTGCTTTTTGATTTCATTTTTTTTTTAGGTTACATTTACAATTGTTCGTGCGCAACCGCCCAAACTATTCAGTCCGACATGGAAAAAACTTTCAGATCGATCGGAGCGACGACGCCTGAGAAAAGTGGTTTGCTATCCCGACCCCTCACTTTGGCGCGCAAAGTGATAGGAGTTTTTTTATTTTTTTTTTCTTAGGTTAAATTTACATTTGTTGCGCAACCCGTCCAAACTATTCAGTCCGACATGAAAACAAACTTTCAGATCGATCGGAGCGACGACGCCTGAGAAAAGTGCTTTGCTATTCCCGACCCCTCACTTTGGCGCGCAAAGTGATAGGAGTTTTAATTTATTTTTTCTTAGGTTACATTTACAATTGTTCGTGCGCAACCCGTCCAAACTATTCAGTCCGACATGAAAACAAACTTTCAGATCGATCGGAGCGACGACGCCTGAGAAAAGTGCTTTGCTATCCCGACCCCTCACTTTGCGCGCAAAAAGTGAGTTTTTTTATTTTTTTTTTTTCTTAGGTTACATTTACAATTGTTCGTGCGCAACCCGCCCAAACTATTCAGTCCGACATGAAAACAAACTTTCAGATCGATCGGAGCGACGACGCCTGAGAAAAGTGCTTTGCTATCCCGACCCCTCACTTTGGCGCGCAAAGTGATAGGAGTTTTTAATTTATTTTTTCTTAGGTTACATTTACAATTGTTCGTGCGCAACCCGTCCTCGCAAAGTGATAGGAGTTTTTAATTTTTTTTCTTAGGTTACATTTACAATTGTTCGTGCGCAACCCGCCCAAACTATTCAGTCCGACATGAAAACAAACTTTCAGATCGATCGGAGCGACGACGCCTGAGAAAAGTGCTTTGCTATCCCGACCCCTCACTTTGGCGCGCAAAGTGATAGGAGTTTTTAATTTTTTTTTTCTTAGGTTACATTTACAATTGTTCGTGCGCAACCCGCCCAAACTATTCAGTCCGACATGAAAACAAACTTTCAGATCGATCGGAGCGACGACGCCTGAGAAAAGTGCTTTGCTATCCCGACCCCTCACTTTGGCGCGCAAAGTGATAGGAGTTTTTAATTTTTTTTCTTAGGTTACATTTACAATTGTTCGTGCGCAACCCGCCCAAACTATTCAGTCCGACATGAAAACAAACTTTCAGATCGATCGGAGCGACGACGCCTGAGAAAAGTGCTTTGCTATCCCGACCCCTCACTTTGGCGCGCAAAGTGATAGGAGTTTTTAATTTTTTTCTTAGGTTACATTTACAATTGTTCGTGCGCAACCCGCCCAAACTATTCAGTCCGACATGAAAACAAACTTTCAGATCGATCGGAGCGACGACGCCTGAGAAAAAGTGCTTTGCTATCCCGACCCCTCACTTTGGCGCGCAAAGTGATAGGAGTTTTTAATTTTTTTTCTTAGGTTACATTTACAATTGTTCGTGCGCAACCCGCCCAAACTATTCAGTCCGACATGAAAACAAATTCGTGAGCAACCCGTCCAA